>CM038471.1:17868044-18053679 GCA_021464415.1 Lonicera japonica | reverse complement strand
AATGTGGAGGCATGGAGGGAAATTAGACTTCTTAAACCCCCACGTATCACGACGTACACCCTTAAACCCCCATGTCTCCAACCATCTCATGTCCTAAAAGCTCAGCAAAGCTATAATAATGGAAAATGAGATATTACATATATGGGTTTTGGTAGAGTAAGTTTGTGTCAATTGTGTAAAAGCACCCATAACATTTTTGAATTAAAATAGAAACTGTAAGTGCCTTTATAGGCAATGTATACATTTTGGAGATAGGAGCACAAGGGCTAAAAAAAATGTATTCCCATTATAAAATGGATATTATGGGTGCCTTTAGACTCACTAATTAAAAACCAAAGTCCTACAATTTATCATCAAAGTCCTGTGAGATAATAATCATAGCATGAGTAAACTGTTGCTTGTAGTATAGTGAGTGCAACAAATGTAATAATGTATTTCGGTCTCACCCGATATTTGTTTGTCCAAAGTAGGCAAAAAGTGAACAATATCTAAAGGCAAAAAATATTCAATTATAGGCAAAGTGGGCAATGGAACATCAAAAGTTGATACATGTGTCTTTGCAAAGAAAAATGACTTGTTTTCTACCTAGAAAATAAATGTAATCACACATTTTTAAACGCTTTTCTTTATAATTGAATCGAGTAGAATAGCAATAGCATGGATGTAGACAATTTTCACACTAAAATGACTTTATGCTCCTTATCAAACACTAATTCTAAAATTAGCAGTGTAATTTTGGCACTACAAATATAGCTATTGTCGTGTACACGCTTATTAACTTCTGGACGGATTACAGATTTATTTTAAGCCATACTTCTGGATGGATATAACTAGATGAGAGTTTATAAGTGTAATACTATTGTCAAAACAGTTTCCACTAATATCAAAGCAAATAATGCATCATTTGTTTATGTTTCATGCTTCAAGTAGCATATATTGTTTTGTTATCAATGAAAATTAGTTTGGCAGTATGAAGGAAAAGTGGGAAAGTTGGGAAGAGAGATGATCCCTTGTGTATATATCGACAAATATAATGGAAGTGATTTTGTAAACCAAAAACTCTTATGTGCAAATCTTTGTTCAAATGATAACCGAGGGAAAAAAAATGCTTTATGTGGTCCCAATGACCATGATGGGTGATGAGACAAGGCTTGTATTTTGTCGATTTCCATTTAAACAAAGCCTTTTACATGTATTATGTCTTCTACTTGTCAAAATTTATGCCATTTATTTTAAAACTAATCCAGCTTTTCCAAGTATTATCATCTAACCTCGGGAACTACATGTTATATTGATTAAGAGTTCAGCTGTACGTATTTGGTCATCAATATCATCACTCTACTGAATTCTGTACCCAACTGTTGCAAATTTCTCTGGAATCAACTCAAGCCAAGACAGTCCCATATTTGTAACGATCAGTTTTCATAGCTCAGCAAGCATCCATCCTGAACATTCCCTTTCTTAACCACACCTTCCATAATTTCCTTTCAAACCTTTGAATTCTCTCTTACCTCGGAATTGAGTAGCACTCGACAAGGTTATCATTCTCTTTCCACAGCTCTTAGCTTCCTTTATCAAAAGATCCAAATTCTTAGGGTTCGATTACTATAACCATAGATCTACCACCAATAGTTCCTTGAAGATCAACATTTTGCATAGGTCCACCTATAACAACTCTCCACTCATTACAAATGAAATCATGAGCAAATGGACCATTTGGTGGTTCCCTTATACGCATTGATTTAAGCATGGCATACAATGAATCCATAAAAGAAAGATTCCTAGGCGAGAGTTGTGATCAGTGATGACAAATGGTGGATACTGGTGGTAGAGAACAAAGGTTGTAGATGGCGGACGGCAGAGGAAGTTACAAGCACTAAAACATTTCAAACTTACGTAGTCAAGGCAATGATTTATGTTTATGATGCTCCCTATCAAACACGCCCTAATTCTAAAATCAGAAGGGTAATTTTGGCACTACAAATATAGCTATTGTTCTGTACAAAACATGTACACGCTTGCTATTAGCTTCTGGACAGATTTGTTTTAAGCCATACTTTTGGATGGATATAATTGGATGAGAGTTTTATAAAGGGTAATGCTATTATCAAAATAGTTTTCACTAATGTCAAAACAAATAATGCATTGTTTGTTTGTACATGCTTTAAGTAGCTTACATTGTTTCGTTATCAATTAAATTTGGTTTGGCAATATGAAGGAAAAGTGGTGAAGTTGGGAAGAGTGTGTCAATAATAACATCATGATAGACGACCCCTCGTGTATATATCGACAAATATAATAGAAGTGATTTTTGGAAACCTAAAACTGTCATGCACAAATCTTTGTTCAAATGATAACTAAGAAAAAAACAAAAAAAGGCTCTATGTGGTCCCAATAATTACTGATGATCACGACAGTGACGAGACTACGCCTGTTTAAAAATGCGTTGATCGTTAGTTTTAAAACATATGGCTTGTATTTTGACTATTTCCATTTAAACAATATTTCCATTTAAACAAGCCTTTCTCATGTATTATGCCTTCTACTTATCAAAATCTAAGCCATTTATCTTAAAACCAACTGTTTAAAACATATGGCTTGTATTTTGACTATTTTTTACTCTCTTCAAATCTACCCTAGATCTTGAAAGACCATCTCTTCATCTCTCAAATTTATGACAGACAATGTGAACAAAAAGAACCCCACACAATTTAGTTAGTCTTGGTAACCAAAGGAGCCTTATGGATAATTTGATTGTATCCGTAAAGTGCTTGGAAATTTTACTTACTTTGATGATAAAGTATTTTCGAACTCCTCAAATGCTTTAATACGTGTGATAACCATAAAAACAATAAAGAGTAACAAATAACAACAAAAGTTGACAATTATCTAACAATAACAATAATCTATTTTACAACAATAGTACATAATGACCAAACAATAAAAATCATCTATTGTGTATTACAATGTGATATGTGAAAAATAAAAAATCAGTTCACGAGTGCTCTGGTGGAACTTGGGGCGGGGGTTTAGATTGGACATTTATCTCCCTCCGTAACAACTATTTGAGATGACCAAAAAAATAAAAAACACAGAAGATAAGAGTGAAGCAATAAGACAAAAGAACGTACTCGTAGAGCGAAGACAGAATGTAGGTGAATGGACAAATGATGATGACACTGCAAAATAACATTCAAAACACAATTAGAAAAAATCCAATATCTATAAAATTGAAAGGAAGTCGAGTAATTCAGTGATCTTTGGTAGTAATACAAAATTCTTTAAATCAAAGCCTGCCCAATCAGAAACATCAGCAGTATCTTAAAAACTAACAATTATGGGAAGGTCTCTATACTACATATATAGAGAAAGGGCTTAATAACCCAAAAGTGCAATGTACTTTAGTCGGATTTTTTTTTGGTTAAAAAACCATTGCACTTGTAATTGTTATCACTTTAGTCCACTGTTAAGAATCCCTCCAGCTTTCCCTTAAGGGCGTCCGAATTTATCTTAAGCTCAATTTTTTAGAATTGATAAAAAGCATGACACAAAAAGGGACTCTAATCCAGGACGAAGGCAGTAGAATGCCTTACATTTGTTTTAGTGTTTACGCATTGTTAGGTGTGCTGAGGATGTTTGATGACGTAGTCGTGATGATGATGATTATTTGTTGCGGTTGGTTGTTGCAGATGTATGTAGATCTGTTGGAATTATTGGGGAGAGATTGGATTCATAACATCTCAATTGTGGACCCAAGGATATGGTCTGATGGAGGAGTAAAGAGAGGGAGCTAACGAGAGGGTAGTCCCCAGTGTCGGGGTCATGAAGCTTTCTCTCTCCATAAGTGAGAGAACAATTAAATTTGACAATTATAAGTTGGTTTATTTTCAATTTAAATGCGTTTGTCTGTGACACTGACTATCAAGGCCTGTCTGATGATTGTGAGCCTGTAACCTGGCAATTGCATAACACATCTTGGAGAAACAGTGGATTATGCAGCTAAAACTTGGCCTAATGTGTCTGCTCAGAATAGAGCAAGAATGCTGGAGCTAATCTGCTGGAATTTGTTGAACGTATGTCCATTTATGGTTGTAGCATTTACTAATGGTGAGGTCTATTTAGAGATTAAGAGGTGGGAAAAAGGTTGTAACGGTGTACGATGTTGGAGCTAAGCCACCTTCTTCTTGTTATGATCAATTTATTGAAAGACGATGTAAAAAAAATTGGGGTATATACATATGCTTGCTCAAATCATATGGGTTCTAACACTGTGGATCGAGGATTCTGTGGGCGTGGGGTGAAGGTTGTGGAGGCTGGTCCTTGCTTTATTTTGATTTCAAGCCCCTTATTGTTAAAACATGGTCACATGAGGTGAGTCTTGAAGGAGAGGGCATGGCTACAGTTGCTATATGGATCAGGTTACTAGGTTTGAATCTCCTCCACCTCGTCTCCTCAAACATTGAGCAAGATATTAAGCCTAATTGGTTGGCAAACAGCAACAAATTACTGATATGATGACAGCAAGGAGCCAAGAGGAGCAGGCTGGCCTATGTAAGAACTCGTGTGGAAATCGACGTAGCAAAATGAGAAAGAAGTTGAGTCATGAGTTTTATAGCAATATTTTCTCCGAGTTAAAGCTGCTAAGGAGGACTTGACTCAGCAGCATGCAATTGTAGATGCTCAAGTGAGGCAAAATGAGAACGACCTTCTAAGTGCTTATGTTGAGCTTTGTGAAGCTAAAGACTACTATTGATAGAAAAAAGCAAGAGTCAAGTGGCCTCAAAGTGGAGATAAAAAATACAACTTGTTTCCACAAGGACCTTAATGGTAATAGGCTGGGAGATTATGGCTATCGTGAACCTGAATGGGCAGGGAGTTGAAGGAGAAGAGGCTGCTTATAGGGAGGCCATCTCCTTTTCAGTTAGATTTTGGGTCAAGTTTATAGCACCAATAGTAGTGCTAGGATAGATTTGAGTAATGCGGGAAGAATGACTTGCTGAAAATCAGAATATATTGGATGAATAATGATGGTTTAATGAGACTGCTGTAGTACTGTGTTCTCAATTCACTCTGGAAAAAGCTCATGAACCACGTGGTTACAGTGACGTTTTTTCAAGCAAAGCTGGGATTTGGTTGGGTCTAATACTATTGAATCTGTGTCCTCTTTACTCCAAAATGGGAGAATTCTCAAGACTGGCAATGCTACAGTAGTTTCTCTCATTCTTAAGACTCAAGTGCCAGAATGAGGATTTTCAATCCAATTTCTTCTGGTAATGTTGTTTACAAGTGCATTACCAAGATTTTGGGGGGGGGGGGGGGGGGGGGGGGGGGGGGAAGGAATAATGAAGCCTGCTTTGGACAGCATTGTAATTTCTCTTGTTCCTTGATGATATGAGCAACACTTTCATGAAGCGGTATACCTCAACATGCCGTGCAGTCCCACCAACTTCTTTTTAATGGCATGGGATCCGTGTCTGTCATCTCACAACTATTGTATCTGCCTCTAGCAAGGACTCATATGCACATATATATAGTACCTGAGTATCTATAATTCTTGGTCACAAGTATAGCACCTGTGAGCGAGATATGGCACAATCATGGTACCTGTGATCGAGTACCATACCTGTGTGCGAGAGATACCAAAGAACAAGGACTCGGTCGTTTCTTTTTTTTTTTCCTCAAAAATATGTACTGTATTGCTACCCAGGAAACAACCCTTCTATAAAATACAAAACTAGTTAAACTCACACTCTGAGTAACATTAAAATCATTAATCATAGCAAAACTCAGCAAAAAATTTGCAAAAGCAAATAATGAAATAAAGAAAAAAGGAACAAAGTGGCATATAATTGGTTTTATAGTATTATAAAGATATTGTTTTCCCGAATCATTTGCATTCAAATATAACCAAAAAACTATTTGTGGAGAAAAGATAAAACGCACATTTCCTAGTTTGGGGGCATTATATCATAGTAAGTCAACTATTATTTTTATTACATTACACAAATGTGCAAGAAAAACTTTTTTGATTCGATGTAACTCATATTGATAACTATATAGCTTTGTTATCTTGTTGCAATACGGAAAATCCAGCACCTGTGGTAAAAATAATTAGCTGAAACATAACATTAGGAACCTCTCTGTATAGGCAAAAACAGCAATAATAATCTATTGAAAAAAGAAGATAAGATAAAAATGTAGCTCCAACGTTAGGGTTTATGGTGAGCCATAAAAAATAACATTTAGATAAAAAAAAATGAAATCAAATATATGTCCGATAGGACGGGACAACGACGAGAAGAGATCTGGAGTGAGCAAGCGAGCTACGATGGTGATTGACCGCGAGCAAAAAAAGGCCAAATAAACAGCTGTGACCGTGCCAAGATCTATCAACTATTAAAAGTCTTAGTCACATAATTTTTATTTATTGTATATTTTTAAGATAAAAAATATATTCCTCTTTATTATATGGGTGGTGGTATTGACACCCCCATAAGTTGTCACAAACACACACTCCACTAATGTGTCACAAACACCCCCCTAGCTTTAATATTTTACCTAATGGTTTAAAAACATTAATCCAGGCAATTCTCTCCCAAAGCAAACATTACTCTCTCAGTTTTTCTTCATTCAACATTTCAACCTTCCAAAAATCAAGAAAAGATCAAGAACAAAGCTTGGATCAAAGTTGAGGCTGCGTTTAAAAATCAAAATCTTTCAGCACATGTTCTCTCCTCTCTCACCTTCAACACACATTTGGGATGTTTGTGACAACTTACTAGGGTGTCAGATCACCACCATATTATATTGACTAAGGGTAACTTGCGCCAATGGCACGACCGCATAACAAATGTCCCTGAAGCTATTGATTATTATATATTGCAAGAGGACCAAATTGGTTATTGGGCAGTGACAATTTTTACAGGTACTCTGGTGAAAATATATAAAAAAAAAGTTCCACAAAAGTTTAACATTTTCATTCCACATAAAAGAGTTCCAAATCTAAGACAATTCGGGAATGAAGTCAAGACAATTCCTTAATAAAAGGTGGATAATATAAAAAACCAGCAAGTGTTTAACTCGCATGAAGTAATAAATTCGTAATACACCAATTAAAAAAGTAAAAAGAAAAATAAAGAAAGGAGGTTGCTTGTTTCGGGTGCGGGGCTTGGTAGATCATAGATAGTCTTTCCTTCCAAAGTAGACTCTTGCGATTGCGCCCTCATCTATTAGTCTTCCAATTTCTCTCTCTTTTCAGGGGGACTCTCCAGCAATGAATGATTTGGAAGAGAAAAAAGGCAAAGGGCTAGGCCCCCTTTCAAATACAAAAAAAAGACACTTGCTGCAAACAAAAGCAAGATGTAGAAGAGAAAAATGCGCTGATTATAAGAGGTGCAGCAAGAAGCAAAGTTGCGCGCCAAAAGAAAGAACAAAAGGGTCAAAGATCAAGTGTTGCAAGGAGCGGCGTGAGTAAGCACAATTTACTCCCTTCTTTCATAGGCAATGAAGCTCTTATTTTAACGTCACCCAATTTATTCCAAATTAGAACCAATTCATCTCAAGATGTGTTCCATGGTAAGCTTAAGCCACATAGAATCAGCAAATAATGGTAATCTCTAAAAGTTCCATTACCAAATAAACAACAAATCATATTATCTGTTATAAAATTCCAAAAAAAAAGAGGTCAAAGTTATAGTCATGATAAGTCCAAATCTCCATGACAAGTCTCACCACTATATGCTCTTTCACAATCTCCCGTGTAAATGGGTAACGGTTGACACACTTCTTACATGGACAATAAATAGGCGAGTCAAATTTTTTTCTAGCATAAGCAAATTAGAAAAACTTATCAACCCCATCCGTATATGCTACTAATAACCTATCGGCTAGTTCAATCCAACTTTTATCCATAGATATTTAACCTAATGAAATATCAAGCACAAAAAAAAATAGCATCATTAAAAAGCACAAAAAAAAAAAACCTAGATTAAACTATATATGCATCTTCATAATAGGGATATGGTTCTAAACTAAAAATTTATTTGACCAACTTAAAGACCAAACTTGTATACAATCATATCTAATATTAGAATTAGAGAATTCAAATGCACTCCTAAAAACAGCGTATAAAGAGCATTCCTAAAAATAGTGCCAATGCAGCAGTCCGACAAGATATTTAAATACCAATAGCTACAAAAGTATTTCTTGTGTGCCCTTTGAATTAGAAAATACACTAACCTTGTGAGAAAAGAAGTTGTCTCCCTCAAGATCTGGACGATGAACACTTGATGAAGTAAGAACCTATGTGTATACAATTTGGTTTATCAAAAACTTATACCAAGTATAAATGCTTTGAATGGAAATTATACAGACAAGTGACAAAAACAAAATTATGTTGCCAATGCTAGATGGGCCATTATTAAAGCAAACAACAACAGTAGACATTAGATAAAAAAAGTCCTAAGAAAGTTCCTAAAAAAGTCGTTAAAACAGTGTATAAACGGTCCCTAAGAAAGTCTCTATAAACGGTGCATAAACAGTCCCTAAAACAATCTGTAATAAAGTCCTCAAGCTCAAGTAGCAGCACTTGCAAGCAAGTTCAGCTGCACACTTGCAATTACATATATATATAGAGAAATTAGTCCTAAGACATGCCCGAATTCAGTCCTAAAATCAGTCAGTATGTAGTCCCTAAATGCAGTCCTAAACAGCCCTAAAAATCAGGCTGTATGTAGTCCTTAACTGCAGTCCTAAACATTCCTAAAAAGCAGTGCCAAGAATCCTGTAAAACATGCACAAATGCAGCCAAACAATACAATAAGACCAAACTCCATATACAATCATGTTACAAAGTGATGATCTCGCTTGTGCCTGCATGTGTTTGCTGGGAATTATGGGTTAATCAAAACAATGGTAGGTTTGACAATACCAGACAGCAGAGTATTCCTATTATCTCTATGGTTACTTCTTCTATTAGGAACTTATTGGCTGGTAGTAGCATAGTTGGTAAAAGATGTGCTAGCGATGATAAGTGCCTTAGTAATTTTCAATGTCCTATTCTCCCTCTTCGGAGGGGAGATTTCATTATCACTAGGTGGTTTCCACCAAGGGGAAGATTTCATTATCACTAGGGGCTCCCCCCTATCCTTACTTTCTGTCTTCCATTTACACAGCAATTTATCTTGTGTGTGCATTTCTTCCCACAACCCACAATAACAATTTATTCTTGTCTTTAATTGTTTTTAGGCAATATGATTTTGCACAACATTACACAAAACCTACCCCAAATTATATAACAACTACAAAGAAGGGTGTACTTTCTCTAACAATATGTCATTGCAAAAATTACACAGGCTGATTTGTGAGAAATAATTCATGTGAAAGAAGATGCAACAAGTAATATATATAGAGAGAGAGAAGGGAGAGCTTACTTAGAAGTGGAGGTGGTGATTCTCGGTGGTAGATTCCGGTTAGGGTTAGGGTTGACGGTGGTGATGGTGGTGAGCAGCTACGGTGAACAACGGCGGTGAGAGGGAATGACGGTGGAGGGGACTAGGGTTTCGAGGTGGAGAAGAGGCGATTGGGGATTGGGGATGGAGGAGAGGGGGTTTGAGCGGGAGAGAAGAGGTTTGGGAATGAAACGAGTTTGCGATATCTAATAAAACAATGCTGGACTTATTTATAAATTTTTTTACTTATTTTTATTGAATGTATTAAATAAAATATACTTTTATAAGATACAACAAATATATAATTCAATTATGAAAATTACAGGTAAGTATGAATATGTAATAAGGTTTGTAAGTAAGAAAAATATTTTCCTATCTAATAAGTTAATTCTTTTTTTCCTTCTTTTTTTTTTAAATTATTCAAACAAGATGACTTTGTTGCCTAATTGTATATAAGCTAATCGCCTTTTAACTTGTTAGTATTTTTTTTTTGTCTTTGTAATAAAGAGGTTCTAGGTCGACCCATAGAAATGTTGTTATCGAATCTTGTAAATTGGTCAACTCTTATGTCCACCATTTGTGGTGGTTGTGAATTTATAGTTATGTTAAAAAATGAGTTTTATCCTACAGAGATCGATGCGTTGTAAAATTATCGCTTTATATTCAAAAAAATGTATATAAAGTAAAAGGCACATTTACACTCCAAACTTGGCTCATAATTTTAAATTGTACTGTAAACTTCATTTTGTTCTAATTTGCACTCCAAATTTAAGTAAATGTTTTGAAGTGCACACTCTCATCTACATTTCGTCCAAATTTTAACAAAACCTATTTGATTAATTAAATAAATAGTCTCAAAGTTAGGCTTGTTTTTCAACCTTAACCTCGCAATTTTTATTTTTTTTGCAAATAAAACATTAAAGTGGTGATTTCATAACCATTCAAAGGAAAAATTGCAAGGAAAATCCTAATGTTTGGGTCAATTTACATCTCTACCTCGAATTTTCAATTGTTCCAAATTAAAACTTTAGATACAATTAGTGATCCAATTGAAACATTTTACTAACTTTTGTTTAAAACACCAAATGGCGATCAACATTGGCACTAAGTTGGAGATTACGTGGAGTTGAGCTGGAGGATTATCCCGCTTAAACCATCACGTGCATAGCATGTTGTTTGATTTAGGGGGAAACAACCATAATCTATGGTTATTGGTTGTAAACTGATTAATGTGAGAGAATTTAGAGAGAAAGAGAGATAGAGAGAGAAACTGAGCAATAAAGAAAAAGCAATCGATGAGAGAAAAATCTTCCAATACGTACGGAGATTCACCATTTAAGGCCACCAAATGAGAAAGTTCAGCTTGATTATGGTGAATTTTGTATGATTTTGAAGTAAAAAAGTATATTTTAAACCCTAGTTTATCTTTATTGTATAAAATACTATACTTTTGTTGAAGAATCTTACTTTTCAGCCATTTCTTTATTGTGTTTGATTGATTTTTTGCTGTTGGGTTAGGTTTTTCATGGTTTTGTCCATGTATGGTCCTGTGAGTTGTTTCCGTGCTACTAGACTTTTGTCAATATAATGCTTTTTGGGGTTGAAAGTGTATATATTAATGCTTCTTAGTGGAAGTTAGGGTTGGTGTTGGGTTGGGTTTTAATGTCGAGATGCATTAAATTATTGTTGGGATTTCCTTTAGCATGTATAGAAAGGTCTTTTTCTGTTGTGGATGTTATTTTTTATTTTTATTTTGTTAGTTTGCTTGTAAAGAAAGGTCATTTTCTACTAATAATTTTTATTTTTTAGAGCTCACTTGGTATATAATATGGAATGAAATACATGTTTGGATTAAGTTCAATGTTTTTTTGTTTAAGTGCTTAGTGATTGGATTCTTTAAGTGTTTATAGTAAATTGTATCGAGTTTCATTTGTTCAATCATTTAGATTTAGTTCAATCATAAAAAATCAAAGCATTTTCATTTCTTAATTAACTTAGCCATTACATAATCATATTCATTCATTACATGATGATTCCCAACCTAGAGCTATTTATTCCCACTATTTGCTTGAGCTATTACAAAATAAGAACAATACTATAATCCAAGAAACAAATAGCATAAAATATAGTCTCTTAGCTTTCCTTCGAAACCTTTCCAATTCAGAAATCCTCCTTAATATTCCGGGTATGATTTGGCCTTGATCTAAGACACATTGGTCGATCATATAAATCATAAATTTATAGCCAAACCGAGTCTGCAATTTAGGAACCCTAGGTTAGTAAAAGGAACTCAGCATAAACCAACTATCTGAATAAAAACCTAAGCCTAGAATGGACTTTACCTCATTATCTGGACAACCTCTAATCCTTCTACCAAATCAGCCCATGATGTTTTCATCACACTTGGAAGTCCACAAAAGCAAAAAACTATTGTCCAGTTTGGTGTTATTTGTTAAAGCTCTATGTTTTTATTCTTTAATGTTGTTGTGTATATATAAGATTTGATTGTTTCATTTTTAACCCCATTGTTTTGCTAGCTGGTAAAAAAATGAGGGAAAAAAATAAGACAATGGCGCAAAATATCCTAATCACATCTTACGTGGATTGTCGTTGGGTGTTTTAAACGAAAGTTAGCAGAGGTTTCAATTGGATCACTAATTGTACTTAGGGTTTAATATGGAACAATTGAAATTTGAGGGTAGAGATTGAAATTGACACTAAACATCAGGGTCTTCCTTGCAATTTACCCAATTCAAACAATAAAGCATCTACCTTAGAAAATATTAATTCTATATTACTTCAAGTTGATTTCGTATAATTTTTTAATATTTGAGGTGCTAATGTAATTTTATAGACTTGTCAAGGTTTAAATTGATACGAAATCATTACTTTAAGGTTTAATCTGCAAAAATTAAAATTTTGAGGTTAAGATTGAAAAACAAGCCTAACTTTGAGTTTCTTTATGTAATTAACCAAACAAATTCAGTTAAAATTTGGACGGAATGTTGATAGGAATGTGCACTTAAAAACACTTACTTAAATTTGGGGTGCAAATTAGAACAAAATGAAGTTTTGGTGTAACTTAAACTATAAGCAAAGTTTGGAGTGCAAATGTGTCATTCACTCTATATACAATTTTTTTAACATAAAGCAATCATTTTACAATAAACCGATTTTCGTACAATACAACTGAGGTTATTTAGTAGTGACTCGCTAAGCTGCCACAAATGAGGTTATTTGTCGCGGTTTTATGTTTAACCTTTGCAAATAACTACTTATTTGTAACAGAATCTAGCCACGACAAATAATTTTACTTGTAATAGGACCAAAATTCGCGACAAATAAAAGCCTTTAGTAATGATTTTCGGGCCGATACAAAAAAATTCGTCACAAAATGCCCTTTTTCTTATTATGTCATTTTCAGATGATAACATGTATTGTATAAATAATTGAATGTGTTATAAAAAGAAGATATAAAATGCCCTAAATTTTACCAAGATAACACATTCCACCATTCAATATAACCATTCCTTTTTGGGCTCATTTATGCTTATTGTTTACCATCTTCCCTCTGCCACTCTTGTTGTGACCTTCAATTTATAACAAAGGTATTTCTGTTTGTTCCTTTTTTGTTTTATTTCAAGAATCGTTACCATTGTAAGAGAGTGATGGGTCCAGTATTGAGGGGTGAGATGTCATTTGTGAGTTATCCATTAATAGTAGAATATTTTATTTTTTTCTTAAGATTTTTGTTTTTCTTTTTTTCTCTTTTTTGTCTCATAGCCTCTTTATAAAGATTGTAATAGATTAAGGTTAAATTACGAATGAAAATCTATTTTGCTTTGCAAATATTGACTATGTTCTAATAGACCTAGCAAAGATTATGTGTTAATTTTATAATAGTAGCCCTAGTAGATCGATATAGGACCACTACAATTGGTATAAGAGCTATCGTTTCTCCGGCGATCGACCTGATTCCAAACAAACATGGTGGAGGGCACTAGACATAAAAGTGCAAAATAAATAGCTCGAAATAATGAAGCACGCATCTATGAAATGTCCAAAAAAATTAAGTCATTAGAGGGAAGAATAGCTGAGGAGAGCACAACACAATCTAGCTTTGAATAGAGGGTAAAAAAGGCTGTTTGAAGAGCTCCTCAAGCCAACAATCATAGTTTTGGAAAGAAGAAAGAGTTGGAGAAGGATATTAGTCTAGAAATTATAAAAGTGGGCAATAGTAACAACATATTCATGGGCCAAACTAACAAATCTGAAGGACAGAACAACTGGGGCTCTTCTAAAATGGTAACATAGTAAACAACCTAAAGTTAATTTCCTAGTTTTTGATGGCAATAACACACGAAAATGGGTGGAAAATGCAAAAAATATATTTTCCATACATCTTTTAAGTGATAATCAAAAGATAGACATGGTGAGTTTGTATGCAGAGGTTAAAGTTGATACTTGGTTTCATGATTATCAGGAGAGTCACTAAACTTTTACTTAGGACCAACTTATTGCTAAAGTATTTGATATTTCAAGAAGGATGGCATGCAAATGTGATTGGCGAGTTTAACAAATCAACTCAGAAAGGCACAATTGAAGAGTACTAAGAAAATTTTGAAGAATTAAAGGGTTATATGGTGGCTTTGCATAGGTCACTTAATGAGAAGTATTTCATTTCTAGCTTTATAATTGGGCTTAAAGAGGAAATTGCTAAAATGGTGTTATTGTTACATCCCACTACTCTCACTTAAGTTTTTTAGATGGCAAAAATGCAAGAGAGTACTATTGATTCAACTAATATGAGAGCCAGACCCTCTCCTAAACCCTACAAAACTATGGTCATACTAGCTACAATGTTGTCACTAAAGAAGTTGTTACTGCCAAAACTAGCCAATATACCAGCCATACCAGCTCTAGCCCTAAGTTTAATGTTATTGCCTCAAACAAGACTGGATTTGCTGGTTCTTAACCTATAAAGAGGCTTTTATATGCTGAAATGAGGGCTAGAAGGGGGAAAGGGTTGAGTTATAATTGTGGTGAAACTTTCAAACTATCTAGGCACAATAACAACTTTTTATAATAGTTGGGGATAATGAAATAGAAGAGGTGGAGAATGCTAATTCTAAAGCTTTGCTAGATGAACATGTGGATGACATTGAAGTATTAGTATATGTTCTTTCAGGCAACATTAACCCAAATACCATTCGTATTCAAGGTAGAATTCTAAGCCATCTTGTGACCATTTTAATTGATAATGCCCATACACTATCAAAATGTGGACTAGAGATGGAACCAACTAGGCCTATGACTATTATTGTAGCTGATGTTACTAAATTAATCAGTGATGTTTTGTGCAATGGGTTAAAATGGACTATGTAGGGAATATTATTTGAAGTTAACATTAGGGTTATATCCTAGGGGAATGTGATATGGCATTGGGCACTGACTAGATGAAACTATCCAGCTATCTTTTGTTTGATTTCAATAGGTTGAGAATAATATTTTAAAAATAGGGTAGGAAACTTACGCTATATGGAACATAGGGGATTGTACCAGTTAAGAGCATAACTGGAAAAACATTTGCTAAAATGTGTAAACAAGGGGCTTAAAGTCTGATGGGACATCTCTTTGCTTTAACTACTGAACCTATTGCTAATCCCATACCTACTATATAATGTCCAAAAGTCATTGACTGCGAGAGGAATTTTTTTGATAACTATGGTGTTTTTAAAACTTATTTAGTAAAATAGGGGTGTTTTGAATTTATTTGTGAAATTAGGTTGGTTTTAAAAACGCTAGTCAAAGTCGCGGTTTTTGCAGAAAAATCACTAGTCAAAATTGCGTTTTTTGGGCAAAAAATTTTTTTGCTCTAAAAACGCTAGTCATGGTCGCGTTTTTACACTTAAAATCGATACCCAAGGTCTCGGTTTTAAGCAGACAAATTTTTGCTCTAAAAACGCTATTCGTTTTGGCTTTTTTTTTAATTAAAATCACTATTCGTAATTGCATTTTTTTAATTTAAATATTTCTCCACACCATCGAGATAAAACACACATAAACCTAAATTCTCTATTATTTCTAGCATTGCTTCTTTTTTCTTTTTCTGTGCCGCTTCTGCTGCTGCTGCTGCTTCTTCTTCTTCTTCTTCTTCTTCTTCATTTTCTTCATAGTTTAAAATTTTAAAAAAAAGAAGCTGAGAAACTCGACTACCAATCATTCATAATAATTTTTCTCTATTTTAATATATTTTTCTCTACTACGATATTCATAAAATAGTCAAGCATGCCATCCATTATGATGGTAACTAATATAAGTATATACATTTTTCAAATAGTTATATAATTATTGAAAAAACAAAATTAAGTATCAAGCCCTACGAAATATTATATTAAATTATTTATTTAAATCCGTTAAAAACAATTTTTTCCAAAAAAATTTTATTATAAACCACTACAACTATAATGTATAATGATAACTAATACAATCTTTAAAATAAAAAATTTAACTTCTCTACAAATATAATTATTAAGTATTACAATAATATGATAATAAATTTACAAATTTACAATAATACATACATTTACAAATCTACAAATCTATATCTAAACAACCCCCCCCCACGGGGCTACACACACATATATATTGTGCATACATAGTGTAGGTCGGAAAATACCCTAGAGGGGGGGTGAATAGGCTATTTAAAACTTAATTGGATTTTAAAATCGATTTAAAATGTTTAATGTCTCTATCTATCAAGCAATCAAGAAACAAGGTAAATTCCAATCACAAAATATAAATATCACAATATAAAAGATCAAGAGATAGAAAGATTGAACCGATAGAAGTCGAAGACTTTTTGTCCACACGGTTCGGCTTGTTAGCCCCTACTTCCGTGCTCGGTTAGTACCCCGAGAATTGCTACTATAACCGATCTTCTTCCGGGTGAAGATCAAACATCTATAAGTGTATTCTTCTCACACACTCTTACAAGTATTGAATCACTTTCAATACTCACACAAGAAATCACTTTTGCTATCTTAAGAGACAAACCTCTCTTAATATTTGAAAGAAGAGATTTGGTGACTAACACCAATGTACAATAGTTCTCAACTATATGAAGATTACAATTTAGGCTCACACTAAGAGATATCAAATTTGATCAATAATTTCTAGCTCAAAATAAAGATGATTGATCAAAATCAATGTTCTTGAATCTTTGAATATTGAATATAGATGAAGAGAATACTGTAAAAATGATTCAAGTTTGTTTAAATATGTCTTAGAAGGTGTATATATAGTCTAGGACAACATATGGCCGCTTGGAGGGAGTTGGTAGAAGTTTGGTGCCAAAAATGATAAAAAATCAGAAATTCAACAGTTATATTCTAGGCCAGCAGTCGACTGAGCAAAACTCCTTAGTCGACTGAGTGAGCTTCAGTCGACTAAGCAGAGGTTTAGTCGACTGATGAGCTCTGTCCATCAGGCCAAAATTCTAATTTTTGCACTTTTGCAAATAAGCTCTAAAACCAATTTTAATGCTTGGGTAAGGTAAAATATAGGTTCCTAAGACACCTATTTTTGTTAGAGCTTCAAATAAGATTATTTAGAATTAAAAATGAATTTAATAAAAAGACGGTTTTTGCCAAAAGAAGTGTTTTGGAAAGATCTTGAAGAAACTTTGTTTTGATCAATCTAGTTGTGTAAAAACAAAGTATATGAGCTATATTAAGAATCAAATATGAATCTTTACAAAGAAAATAAAAGCACTCACTCAAATATAAACTAACGAGACTTTGAGGGCTTTGTTTGTATCTTCGTTTCTTTTCTTCCTTGGCTCATTGTTCTTCATAGAGGTGTCATTGATTAGAGCATTGATCATTGTAGTTGTGTGAGGTGTGAGATATTGATAGCGCACAACTTTGTAGGTGAATAATCTTTATTCCGGCTTTTCGATTTAGTCCACGTGTGATCAATTTAATGTGGCTATAACTTAAAACATCAACTTAGTTAAATTACACATGATTAACGTTATTGTTATTATCAAAACAAGATTAGTGACTATAAGGTCAACAATCTCCCCCTTTTTGATAATGATAATAAATTAATGTGTGTTTGCGATTAAGATCATAAGTTGAGTTTTCTTAAAGGGAAAACTCCCCCTCAAACTATGCATAAAATAGTATAAAACAAGCATGCATAACAAGCGTTCAAACCATTGCATAATCATAAAAGATACTTCAAACTTTAGCTAATGTTTAACATAATTAGATAAAATACTAGAGTTAAAACCATTAAAAACCATAACAAAGCATCAAACTAGAAGTGATTGAAGTTTATAGAGAAAGCATAATTAGATAAAATGTGTACCAAATACTTATTATTTTCTCCCCCTTTGTGATGATCAAAAAGGAGAAGAGAAAGAGATCACTCGTCGGGACCTTCTTGTGGCCATTGACCTCATCCTTGATTGCCATATCACGAATTCCACGGTGGAAAGACATAGTCGGGGTGGTAGTGGAAGAATGTGGCTTCATGTGCTCTTTGCCTTTCCGCAATGCGGTTGAACCTATTGTCCATAGTCACCGAGAGATTTTGGATGGCGTGCAAAATAGCTTCATTTGGATTGGGCGTGTGAATGGCTTGTTGAGAACTAGTAGGAGCTTGAGTGGAAGTTCCTTGAGGATGTATGTCTTGCTCCATGGGCTCGGTTTGAGCCAAATTCTCATCATCACTTTCATCATCCTCATTACCGTCAAGAGGATCATTCGAAGTCCATTCACCGTCTTCAATATGATAACCCATTTGGCGAATGGTTTTGGCGGTGTAGGTCTCATTTTCCGTGGGAACAATCACCTCGGTTTCATCATTGAGGTTGATATCATAAATTGAAATAGGCGTGTGAGAGCCATCCCATATACTAAACCTTGTTTCTTGCGGCTAGTTATATAAAAAAAGATGATGAAACATGAGATTTGCAAAATTAAGCTTGTGTCCCATAACTATTGCCCACACCAAAAAGATGTCTAATGCATTTACCCAAGCCCGACTACCCCGTCTTGGAACAATTGAATACTCGAATATAGATTGAATGAGTCGACTTTGTAAGGTAATCATAGACGCTTTAATTTCGGGTCCCGTACCACTGTTACGTTGCCTATAGCGTCTTTTAAGAATAAGAGTCAGGGCCGCAATTTTATCATACCCAAGTAGATTTCCAAAGTTGGACAGTACGTTCGTCACATTTTCGGTGGGAAAGTGATAAATTTTACTTAAATTCGCTTCAGAGAAAGTAATCATGCGTCCATTTAACAAAGTAGCAAGTCTAAACATGTTTGGACGACCGAATTCAAGTAATGGGTGATGAAGGTTGGCATAAAACAATCTAACCAAGCGTGGATAGACATTGTCTCTTATAGATAAGAAATTGAGGATGCCTTGATTACGAAAAAGGGCAGTGATATTCAAGCCATTAGAGGAAAATAATTCGATATTGAATTGTTTACCTTCAATGATTGTACAATTAACATAGTTGGTGTTGAATTTCTCCTCAACTTTGTTGGATATGAACAATGGCGGCAATGGTACTTGCGGTGGGATGGCCGAAGATCCACCAACTTGAGGTACGGTCTTACGAGGGCGACACGAGCGAGGTCCTTGAGACATAGCTAGAGAAATAGGGTGAAAGATGAGGTTACGAAAAGTTAGAGTTTTGAGAAAAATATGAGATTGTTGGGTTTAAAATTTGTTTGGATGAAGGAAACGGATAAGAAATTGGTTATATGGATGAATTGAGATGAATTTGTAAAGAAATTTGGTGTAAGATAGAGCTATGGGTGAAAGATCAACAATGGAGGCTAGGGTTAGGGTTGGAGAAAGAATGAGATGGGTTTGAGAGATTTGGGGTGAAATATGAGTGATTATAGGTTGATTTGGTGTAGAATGGTGAAGATTTGAGGTTTAAAAGGTGTTTTGGTGAAGAGTTTAGAGATCTAGGTAGATATGTGAAGGTTTGTGGTGTTTAGGGAGAGGGAGAATTCGAAATAGATAGAGAGGGGAATGAAGAAAAATAAGGGAAAAACAGGGATAAGAGGACAGCTCTCAGCCAAACATCAGTCGACTGATGAAGGCCCTTCAATCGACCAATGAAGGCTTAGTCGACTGATTGAAGTCCCTTAGTCGACTGATTGCCCAGTTATGCACAAATTTGCTCATTTTTGCTCTTTAGGCCATATGGAACTTGAAATTGCACTTATGAGCTAAGTATATACTACAAGAAAATTATTAGAACACAAAATAACATGCAAATGAAGTGCAAGAAATTAGGATACTTGTTACACGAAAATTAATCAAATACAACACAATTTTGTAAGCTTTAAGAAACAAGCATATAGTCAATATACATGAATATTTATGGTCAATTAGATATCACAAGCTTTAGTCATGCCAATTTCATGATCGCATTAGTATAAAGTGATCATCGAAAAGGTGGTTTAGTGAAAATATCCGCAAGTTGCGATTCGTGCCAACGTCATTCAATTTTACATCACTTTTTTGCACATGATCACGAATAAAATGATATATTATCTCAATGTGCTTAGTACGTGAATGTTGTATGGGGTTCTTGGTCAAGCTAATGGCACTAGTGTTGTCACATTTTATGGGAATGTAGCTAAGACTAATTCCAAAGTCCTCTAGTTGTTGTTTAATGTATAAGGTTTAGGCTTTCGGCCGCCACATATTCGACTTCGGCCATTGAAAGGGCCACCGAGTTTTGTTTCTTGCTTGACCATGATACTAGTGCGTGTCCTAGAAAATGACAAGTGCCACTAGTGCTTTTCCTATCGATTTTGGAACCGGCAAAATCCACATCGAAATAACTAATCAAGTCAAATGAGTTCTTTCTTGGGTACCACAAACCCAAGGAACTAGTACCAAAAAGATAACGAAAAATCCGTTTTACGGCAAGTAAATGTGATTATTTAGGATCCGCTTGGAATCGTGTACAAAGACATACACTAAACATAATATCCGGTCTAGAGGCCGTCAAATATAATAAGCTACCGATCATACCTCGATATTTCTTGATATCTACACTTTTACATATCTCGTCTTTATCGAGCTTCAATGTTGAACTCATAGGAGTGTGTTAAAATAATTAAACAAGTAAAAATTTTAAGATTTACATTAAATAAAACAATATAATTCCATATATGTTTATATTAGTATTAGTATTTCAAATAAACTCAAACTCTACTTTATTTGGATAAAATAGTTAAACAAAGATTTTAGAGGCAATTAGGTATAAGGCCTTATTATAATAATAATATAATAACAAAGGCCAATTATAAATTAGCATTACAAATTAAGGACACTACATTAAAAAGACATTAATGCCCCTTCTTTATTTAGGTAATATCACACTAAACCTAATATATATATATATATAACTTCAAACATATTCAACGATCGATCAAAACAGTTGCAACCAAATCCCAATCAACAAATATCAAAGTACAGAACGATCGATTATCACAACCACAGACATGAATCAAGATATCATTCCAATAATCAATTCCGATTCATTATCCAGGTATTTTTTTCAAAAAAACGCATATATATTGCTTCCATTCATCATTAATATATTTCTTCCATCGTGAAATACACATATATATTGCTTCCATTGATCGTAAAATCGCATGTTATTGTGTTCAAATCTGGTACTAAATCGCTTTTACATCTAGTGTACTTAACCTAAATTTTTTTTAATTTTTAGTAATGTGAACTCACAGAGGGTGCTAAATGCATTTAGCACCTTTTGGTATGTTGCCAAATATGCTGAATAGGGGTACTAAATGCATTTAGCACATTTTGGAATGTTGCCAAATGTGATAATAGCTGGTGCTAAATGTCATTTAGCACCTTCTAGTTTTTGTTGCCAAATGTGATGTCCATGGGGTGCTAAATGCATTTAGCACCTTCTATTTTGTTGTCAAATGTGATAAGAGATGGAGTTAAATGGCATTTAGCACCTCCATGTTTGTAGTCAAGTGTACTAATGCATTTAGCAACTGATGGTTTGTTGCCAAATGTGAGGACAGGGGTGCTAAATTCATTTAGCACCTTCTGGTTTTATTCTCAAATATGATGACAGAGGGTGCTAAATGCATTTAGCACCTTCTGCTTTTGTTCTCAAATGTGATAACAGGTGGTGCTAAATCGCATTTAGCACCTTTTGGTTGCTGTCCATGGGGTGCTAAATGGCATTTAGCACCTCCATGTTTGTTGTCAATTGTACTAATGCATTTAGCAACTTATGGTTTGTTGCCAAATGTGATGACAGGGGGTGCTAAATGCATTTAACACCTTCTGGTTTTATTATCAAATGTGATGAAAAGGGGTGATAAATGCATTTAGCACCTTCTGCTTTTGTTCTCAAATGTGACAACAGGTGGTGCTAAATGCATTTAGCACCTTCTGGTTGGTGTCCAGGGGGTGCTAAATGCATTTAGCACCTTCTTTTTTGTTGTCAATTGTGCTGAATGGGGGTGCCTTCTGGTTGCTGTCCAGGGGGTGCTAAATGCATTTAGCACCTTCTTTTTTGTTGTCAATTGTGCTGAATGGGGGTGCTAAATGCATTTAGCACCTTCTGATTTTTGGTGAAATCTTCTATTATGCAGTGCTAACTGACTTTTAGAACCATTATATTACTTCTCACTATATTTACAAGTGGTGCTAAATGACTTTTGCAGAAATATTGACAGAGGAATTTTGGGCAAAGTGCATTACAATGATTCTAGTTTTGGATTCCAAGTGACTCTAGGTTTATCAATAGATGTATTGAATAGGTCAATCTGCCAAAGGTGGTTTGATATTAATCCTTTACATTTGGACCTAGTCATCTCTCGTGATGGAAAGGAGTATGTTCTGGATAGTGATGAACCTATACAATACATGGTTTGCTTTTTAGCTGTTCAAAATATAGATATTATAGATATAGTTGCAAGGAGAAGTGATGGTCTTAGATCCTTGGTTTTAGACAATAACTCTACTACTAGCTCCTCCAATTGTGGGAGTTTAGAAAGCGAGGCTGAATCTCATACTCAGCCACGTCAATCTAATGCTTAGGAAAATTGTATTATTGGTGTTGGACAGAGATTCCCAGGTGGTGTAGATGAGTTCCGAACAAGTTTAAAAAAATATGCCATTCACAAGGGGTTCAAGTTTGAATATAAGAAAAATTCTAGTGATCGGATTACGGTTGTTTGTAGTAGGCAAAAAGATAAGGGGTGTGTTGACTTGATAGTCACTAATCTTGTTTTAATAATAACAATAAAATAAATTATGTGTAATTTAACTTAGTTGATGTTTGAAGTTATAGCCACTATAATCGATCATACGTGTATTTATCCAAATAGCCGGAATCAAGATCATCCATCTACAAGTATTGCACCTCAATCAACTTCTTGATCAACATACCTTCAATAGCATCTTTATGAAGAACAAAGAGCCAATGAAGAAAGGAAACGAAGATATAAACAAAGCTCTTGAAGACTCATTGTTGTTAAATTAAGTGAGTGCTTTTAGTTTCTTGTGTAAAGATATCATGGTTCAATTATATAGCTCATAAAATGATTTAACCATGTCAAGATTGATCAAAACTAGTTTTATCCTTGAAAACGTATTTTTACCGAAAACTAGTCATCTTAAAAAAATTCACTATAAATTTATATGAATGAACTTTGATACAAAAACTATACTAAAAGACTTAGAAACTCATATTTAAGTATCCCCAAGCTTCAAAATTGATTTTTGAGCTAAATTGCAAAAGTGTGAAAAATGGGATTTTTGGCAAAACTGGGAGAAGACCAGTGGACACCATCAGTCGACTGATGGCCACTCAGTCGACTGATGAGCCTTGCTCAGTCGATTGATGGCCCAGATTATAGCCGTTGGGACTTTGTTAAGTGTGCAATTTTGACCCATAAACTATAAAACCCACTACAAACGGCTACAAGCTCTTTGAAGCTATATATATGTGTTCTAAGACTCATTTTAATTAACTTGAATGATTATATAAACTCATTTTACATATAGTCATCTTATTCAAGTATAAAAGTTAAGGCATTGATCAATCTTTTCATTCTTTGAGCTTATATTCATTGATCAATTTTGATATCTCTTAGTGTGAGCTTCATTTGTAATTCGTTATACACAAGAGCTATTGTACATTGGTGTTTGCCACCAAAACTTGTCCAAATCATTTTTGTGAGAGGTGTATCTCATATATTAGCAAGAGGGATTTCTTGTAAAAGTATTAAAGGTGTTTTCAATACTTGTGAGAGTGTGATAAGAATACACTTGTAGATGTTTGATCTTCACCTAGAAGGAGATCGGTTATAGTGTCGGGGAACTAACCGAGCGCGGAGTAGGGGGAACAAGCCGAACCGTGTGGACAAAAATTCTTCGACTTCGATCGGTTCAATCTTTCTATCTCTTGCTCTATTATATTGTGCTATTTATTTATTGTGTTTGGAATTAAATTTGTTGTTGATTGCTTGATAAATATAGACATAATTCTTTCAAATTGATTTTAAAAATCCGAATTATGTGTTAAAAACCCTATTCACCCCCCCTCTATGGTATTTTCCGACCTAGAATTGGTATCAGAGGGTGTACTCTTGTTTTAATTTAACAATCTTAGAGTTTACGATCATGTCTATTTATCAAGGAACCAGAATCAACGAAGGTTCTTCCACCACTAGACCACTTCTATTTGATGGCAAAAAATATAGTTATTGGAAAAGTCGTATGTGTACTTTTCTTCAAGCTAGCGATTTTGAACAATGGAAAGTTACACTCATTGGACCCTATGAGATTACCAAAACCAATGAAAAAGGCAAAGTTACTCCTAAATCTATTTCCGAATATAATGAGAATGATATTAGAAAAATCCAATTTAATGCTAAAGCCTTGAATGCCCTTCATTGTGCATTGACTATGGATGAATACAACAAAATTTATAGTTGTAAAACCGCCAAAGAAATTTGGGACAAATTAGAAGTTACCTATGAAGGAACCTCACAAGTTAAGGATGATAATATTAATATGCTCGTTCATGATTATGAACTTTTCAAAATGGAGCCTAATGAATCACTTGCCTCTATGTATAGTAAGTTCTCTATTATCACTAATGCTTTAGATCTTCTTGGAAAAGAATATTCAAATGAAGACAATATTCGAAAAATTCTTAGAACTCTTCCCAAGAAGTGGAGACCCAAACTAACGGCTATTCAAGAAGCCAAGAATCTCAAGATGCTAAGCATGGATGAACTCTTGGGTTCATTTAAAACCCATGAAAAGGAATTGGCGAGAGAAGAAGAAAGTGATTCAAAAGCCAAAAGGTCTCTAGCTCTCAAAGCAACTCAACTAGATGATGATGGGGAGTTGATGATAGAAGATGAGGATATGGCTCTTCTTTTTAAAAAATTCATAAAATTTCTAGCCAAGAAGAAGAAATTTCAAGAAAAAGGAAACAACTTTGATCCTTCATCAAGAAGGAACAATGATCGTTCTATTCAACCAAGAGTTGAAAATGAAGAAGAAAAGAAGTGTTTCCATTGCCATGAACCAGGGCATTTCAAAACAAATTGCCCGGTTAGAAGAAAGGAAAGAAGAGATAAAAGAGACAAAGCCTTCAAGCAAGTAAGGCACGCCCTCAAAGGCACTTGGAGTGATTCCGAATAAGGTGAGTCCAATGCGGATTCTAGCGACGAGAAAATGGAAAATCTTTGCCTTATGGCAAGAGACGATGAGGTACACTCTTCTTATGACTCATCTAGTGATGATAATTCCACTATTAATAATGATATACATGATGAGAATGACTATGAAGAATTATATAATATGTTTGAGGAATTGCATAAAAAGTTTAAAAATTTGTCTAAAATGTATGCAAGCCTCAAAAAGGAAAATTTGATTATTTCTAGCAAGTGTGAAAACCTTGAGAAAGAAAATGTATTTTTGAAAAATGAAAACAAAATTTTGAAGAAAGGAAAGGAGAAAGAAACTCCAAACACACTTGTATTAGAAAACGTCAAATTGAAAGATCAAGTGGATGACTTAACTTATAGTCTAGCCAAGTTCACCAAAGGAAAGGACAACTTGGATAAATTATTAGGAATGCAAAGGTGTGTTTTCGATAAAACCGGTTTGGGCTATAACCAAATTGACAACCAAAAGGATTACAAAAACTTTTTTAAAACATACACACCTCATGATCCCACTCATCTTTGCTCATATTGTGGTAGAAATACTCATTATGTGGATCATTGTTTTTATCGAAATGAAAGTTTCCCTAAAAGGAAGCTTGCTTGGGTTCCAAAAGGAACCATTATGTTTGCTAACCCAAAGGGACCCAACACATTTTGGGTACCAAAGGAGAAATTACTCAAAGTTATGGTGTAAGTGTGCTTGAAAGCCAAAGGTAGCAAAACCAAATGGTTCTTGGATTGTGGTTGCTCAAAGCATATGATGGGAGACAAGAACAACTTCTTAAGTCTTATTCCCAAGAAAGGAGGGAATGTGACTTTCAGGGACAATGCTAAGGGCAAAATCATTGGTATAGGTAAGGTTGGTAAGTATTCTACATGTATTGATAATGTTCTATTAGTTGATGGTTTAAAGCATAATTTACTTAGCATTAGTCAACTATGTGATAAAGGTTATGAAGTAATTTTTAAAACCGATCGTTGCATTGTTAAGAATGTTAGTGATGATTCCATTCTACTTGTTGCATATAGAAATAACAATGTATATACCCTTGAACTTGATGATTTATCACAACAAGATGTTAAATGTTTATCTGCTATTAATGATGTATCTTGGTTATGGCATAGAAGACTAGGACATACTAATATGGATTTAATTCATAATTTGTCTAAGAAAGAGCTAGTTAAAGGATTGCCTCAAACTAAATTTGTTAAAGATAAAATTTGTGATGCATGTCAACTTGGTAAACAACATAAATCTTCTTTCAAATCTAAGAAAGACATTACTACAACTAGACCTCTTGATATGTTGCATCTTGATTTACTTGGTCCAACTTCGGTTGCTAGTATGGGTGGTAAATTATATACTTTTGTTATTGTTGACGATTATACTAGACTCACTTGGGTGTTCTTTCTCACCCACAAGAGTGAAACTCCACATGTTTTTGCGAAATTTTGTAGAAGAATTCAAAACAAAAAAGGTGTTTCCATTGTGCGTGTTAGAAGTGATAGAGGTAGAGAATTTGATAATATTGATATTGAAAACTTTTGTGATGAGCATGGTATTAATCATAATTTTTCAGCACCTAGAACTCCTCAACAAAATGGTGTTGTTGAAAGGAAAAATAGATCTCTTCAAGAGATGTCTAGGACTATGCTTAATGAACATTCTTTGCCTGAGTATTTATGGGCGGAAGCCGTTAACACCGCATGCTACGTGATTAATCGTACTATCATTCGTAAAAGGTTAGAGAAAACACCCTATGAATTATGGAATGACAATAAACCAAATATTGCATATTTTAAAGTTTTTGGTTGCAAATGTTTCATTTT
Organism: Lonicera japonica; assembly: GCA_021464415.1. Taxonomy (NCBI): domain Eukaryota; kingdom Viridiplantae; phylum Streptophyta; class Magnoliopsida; order Dipsacales; family Caprifoliaceae; genus Lonicera; species Lonicera japonica. Next base: position 18,026,624 of record CM038471.1, on the reverse strand, counting down.
GAATGATCGTGATCATTTAGGAAATTTGATGCTAAATTCGATGAAGGAATTTTTCTTGGGTATGCCACCAATAGTAAAGCATATATAGTTTATAACAAGAAAAGTTTAGTTGTCCAAGAATCTATGCATGTTATATTTGATGAGACAAATCCTTTCTCACCTATAGTACGTTCCGATGACGATGTTGAAATTATCCAAAAGGTTTCGGATATTCAAATTAATGATACATCTAAGGAAGAAATTTCGAGGGCTCAAGTTCCTCCTAAGGAATTAGAAAATACAACTGAGCAAAACTCGAACGATTTGCCTAGGAGTTGGAAATTTATGTCCAATCATCCTATTGATCAAATTCTTGGAGAGCCATATAGTAGGGTTATGACTAGATCTTTCTTAAGAAATATATGCAATAATGTGGCATTTGTTTCTCAATATAAGCCTAAAAACATAAATGAACCCGAATAAGATGAATTTGGATAATGGCTATGCAAGAAGAGCTCAATCAATTTGAAAGAAACAAAGTGTGGACACTTGTTCCCAAACCTAATGATCACACCATTATTGGTACTAAATGGGTATTTCGTAACAAAAAGGATGAAAGTGGTGTAATTGTTAAAAATAAAGCTAGACTTGTTGCCCAATGATACAATCAAGAGGAGGGCATTGACTATGAAGAAACATATGCACCTGTAGCTCGTTTAGAAGCAATTCGCATGCTACTTGCTTATTCATGCTTTAAGAATTTTAAATTATATCAAATGGATGTGAAAAGTGCTTTCTTAAATGGTTTTATTGAAGATGAAGTTTATGTGAAGCAACCTCCCAGTTTTGAAAATCATATTTATCCGGATTATGTATTTAAATTATCAAAAGAATTCTATGGTTTAAAACAAGTACCTAGAGCATGGTATGATAGATTTAGCTCATTTTTGATTAACAATGGTTTTGTTAGAGGAAAAATTGATACTACCTTATTTATCAAAAATCAAAACTATGAATGCTACTTGTACAAATCTATGTTGATGATATTATATTTGGTTCTATTAACAAGAATCTGTGTAAGGATTTTTCCACATGTATGCAAAAAGAATTCGAAATGAGAATTATGGGATAAATGAATTACTTCCTTGAATTACAAGTGAAACAATGCAAAGAAGGCATTTTCATCAATTAAGAGAAGTACGTGAAAGAGCTTTTGAAGAAATTCGACATGGAAGGAGCCAAATCCATGAGCACTCCTATGAGTTCAACATTGAAATTTGACAAAGACGAAAAAGGTAAAAGTATTGACATCAAGAAATATCGAGGTATGATTGGTAGTTTATTATATTTGACGGCATCTAGGCCGGATATTATGTTTAGTGTATGTCTTTGTACACGATTCCATTCCAAGCGAATCTAAAAGAATCACATTTACTTTTCGTAAAATGGATATTCCGTTATCTTTTTGGTACTAGTTCATTGGGTTTGTGGTACCCAAGAGATAATAACTTTGACTTAATTAGTTATTCTGATGCGGATTTTGCCGGTTGCAAAATCGATAGGAAAAGCACTAGTGGCACTTGTCATTTTCTAGGACACGCACTAGTATCTTGGTCAAGCAAGAAACAAAACTCGGTGGCCCTTTCAACGGCCGAAACCGAATATGTGGCGGCTGGAAGTTGTTGTGCACAAACTTTATACATTAAACAACAACTAGAGGACTTTGGAATTAGTCTTAGCCACATTCCCATAAAATGTGATAACACAAGTGCTATAAGCTTGACCAAGAACCCCATACAACATTCACGTACTAAGCACATTGAAATAAGATATCATTTTATTCGTGATCATGTGCAAAAAGGTGATGTTGATATTGAATTCGTTGGCACCGAATCGCAACTTGCGGACATTTTCACTAAACCTCTTCCCGATGATCGATTTAGCACTATTCGACGTGAAATTGGTATGACTAGAGCATGTGATATCTAGTTGACCAAAATTTTCATGTATATTGATCATTAATGCTTGTCTCTAAAGCATACAAAAATTATGTACTTATTTGATTTTAGTATAAATTAAGTATTTGTGTACCTAATGTTTCTATTACACTTCAATTAATGTGCTAATATCATTCTTATAGCAAAAGTGTTGTAAAATTGCTCATTCTAGGTGATTATGGAATAAAAGGCTCAAACTAAGAAAATTATGGCAGAATGGGTGATCAGTCGACTGATCAAGAACCATCAGTCGACTGAGGCTTCATCAGTCGACTGAAGGAGGTTCATCAGTCGACTGAGCAGTGCTGGGCAACAGTTACCGATATCATTTTATTTCCCCTGTTTTCCTTTCATTTTTCTCTTCTCCATTTCGAGATAACACACACTAAACTCATCCCAAACCTTCACAAACATCATCTATTCTCTATTTTCTTCATCAAAACTCCATCTAAAACAAAAATCTTTCAATTCCTACATCAAATCAACCTCAAATCTCACTTATTTCACTCCAAATCTCTCAAACCCATCTCAATCTCTTTCAAACCCTAACCCTAGACACCATTGTCAATTTTCATCTCAAAACTCTATTTTACACCAAATTTCTTTGCAAAAACTCATCTTACTTCATCTATCTATCCAATTACTTGCATTTTTCGTCACCCACACAAATTTTTCACCAAAATTTCCACAATCTTGTAAGAACCCTAAATTTTCAAAACCTACATTTCTCACCCAATCTACATAAAAATGTCTCAACCATCTCGCTCTCGTCGCCCACGCAAAAGTGTACCACAAGTGGGCTCGTCATCGGCTCAACCACCTCAAGCTCCACTACCATCCTTGTTCATCTCCAATGAGGCGGAAGCAAACTTCAACAACGACTATTCAACACGAGCTATCGTCGAAGGTAAACAATTCAACTTTCAATTATTCGCTTTAAATGGGTTGAATGTTGCTGCACTGTTTCAAAATCAAGGAATCATAAATTTCTTGAATATTCGTGAGAATGTATACCCACGACTTATACGGTTGTTCTACGCAAACTTACACCATCCGATTCTTGACAATGGGCGTCCCAATAAGGCCCATCTTGTTACACTTTTAAACGGGCAATGGATTAGCTTCAATAAAGCCGAGTTAGCCAAAATCTTTGGGTTTCCCGTTGACAATGTAACAGAAGTACCATCCAATTTTAGGGATCTTCTTGGTTTCAATAAGAATGCTGTCAAAGGAATTCTACTCAAGCGTAGATTTTGTAATACACAAGGAGAGATCAAAGCCGCAATGCTCAAACTCGATGCCCGTCTCATCCATTCAATCCTTGGGTACTCGATCATTCCAAGGCGTGGCAGTCGTGCTTCCCTCAATGCATTGGAACTATTTTTATGGGCAATCGTCATGGGACACAAGTTGGATTTTGCTAGTCTAATGTCTCATCATCTCCTTGAGATTACTAATCGAAGAAGGCAAGGGTTGGTGTATGGAATGGCCCTCACTCAATTGTTCAAATTCTACAATATCCGACTCGAAGACGAGGCTGACGTTATCATACCCACAAGTGAGGAGACCTATAGCGCCAAGGTGATTCGATTGATGAAATATAATATAGTACATAAGGAATGGACTGCAAATGATCCTCGAGATAGAGATGAAAGTGGTGATGAAAGCGATGACTCATCCGAAGAAATGGGTGAAGAAGAAGAAGGAGGAGAGGGTTCCGAGCTCCCTGAAACCACTACCGCCCAAGGCCGTAGCCAATCATCAAATGCAGCCTTACTCCAAGCTAGTTAAGGGTTATCGGGTCAAGTTCAAGCTCTCTCGACCAACATGACGAACCGCTTCAACCGCATTGAGGATCGACAAAGAGCTCATGAAGAAGCCTTTCTTCGCTACCATCCGGAACACGTTTTTTCGGTTTGGAATCCCTATCCCGCTGACCAAGGTTGGGGAGAATGGCCACAAGAGCCGCAGGATCCGCAAGAGTAGATGTTGGGTTCTCTCTTTTTTATTGATAACAAAGGGGGAGAAGTATATGTGTTTTGAGTGTTTGGTACACACTCTTTCTAAGTCTTTCTATGTTTTTGTTTATGCTTGGTTAACCTATGAACTTCTATGTTTTTTAAGTTTTAAGTTTTCTACTTATCGGTTTGAATATTCTAAGTAATTGATTTGAATTTAAATTGAAGTTTTTATTATGATCTTTATAATCTCTCATACATGCTTACTATATTCCTCTTATGCATAGTTTGAGGGGGAGTTTTTCCGTTAGAAAACTCAACTAATGATCATAATCACAAACACATATTAACGTATTGTTATCATCAAAAAGGGGGAGATTGTTGACTTGATAGTCACTAATCTTGTTTTGATAATAATAATAAAGTAAATTATGTGTAATTTAACTTAGTTGATGTTTGAAGTTATAGCCACTATAATTGATCATACGTGTATTTATCCAAATAGCCGGAATCAAGATCATCCATCTACAAGTATTGCACCTCAATCAACTTCTTGATCAACACACCTTAAATAGCATCTCTATGAAGAACAAAGAGCCAAGGAAGAAAGGAAACGAAGATATAAACAAAGCTCTCGAAGACTCATTGTTGTTAAATTAAGTGAGTGCTTTTAGTTTCTTGTGTAAAGTTATCATGGTTCAATTATATAGCTCATAAAATGATCTAACCATGTCAAGATTGATCAAAACTAGTTTTATCCTTGAAAATGTATTTTTACCGAAAACTAGTCATCTTAAAAAAATTCACTATAAATTTATATGAATGAACTTTGATACAAAAACTATATTAGAAGTCTTAGAAACTCATAATTAAGTATCCCCAAGCTTCAAAATTGATTTTTGAGCTAAATTGCAAAAGTGTGAAAAATGGGATTTTTTGCAAAACTGGGAGAAGACCAGTGGACACTATCAGTCGACTGATGGGCTTTGCTCAGTGGACTGATGGCCACTCAGTCGACTGATGAGCCTTGCCCAGTCGACTGATGGCCCAGATTATAGCCGTTGGGAATTTGTTAAATGTGCAATTTTGACCCATAAACTACAAAACCCACTACAAACGGCTACAAGCTCTTTGAAGTTATATATATGTGTTCTAAGACTCATTTTAATTAACTTGAATGATTATATAAACTCATTTCACATATACTCATCTTATTCAAGTATAAAAGCTAAGGCATTGATCAATCTTTTCAATTTTTGAGCTTATATTCATTGATAAATTTTGATATCTCTTAGTATGAGCTTCATTTGTAATTCGTTATACACAAGAGCTATTGTACATTGGTGTTTGCCACCAAAACTTGTCCAAATCATTTTTGTGAGAGGTGTATCTCATAGATTAGCAAGAGGGATTTCTTGTGAAAGTATTGAAGGTGTTTTCAATACTTGTGAGAGTGTGTGATAAGAATACACTTGTAGATGTTTGATCTTCACCTGAAAGGAGATTGGTTATAGTGAAAATTCTCAGGGAACTAACCGAGCGCGGAGTAGGGGGAACAAGCCGAACCGTGTGGACAAAAATTCTTCGACTTTGATCGGTTCAATCTTTCTATCTCTTGCTCTATTATATTGTGCTATTTATTTATTGTGTTTGGAATTAACTTTGTTGTTGATTGCTTGATAAGTATAGACATAATTCTTTCAAATTGATTTTAAAAATCCGATTAAGTGTTAAAAACCCTATTCACCCCCCTAGGGTATTTTCCGACCTACAAGGTGCACGTGGAGAATACATGCTTCTCCAAATTTCAAGCTTGCTAAGTTCTTTGAAATAAGAAAAATGGTGGGCAAGCATACATGTGGAATTACTTTCAAGGATTTAAGGAACCCACAAATGACAAGTCAGGTTGTTAAGTCAACTGTTTTAGATTTGATTTGGGACAAACCTCTCACAAAACCATCCGACATTATAGATTACTTTAGACGCGAGTTTGGTGTTACCTTGAGCTACTACTTCGCTTACACCGGTAAGAGCCATGCAATCAAGGAAGTCCATGGTGACGATTATGCATCATATCAACAACTAGCCTCCTACACTAATAGTATATGGGAATCAAATCTGGGAAGTTACATAGTTCTCGAAGTTGATGAAGACACTAGAAAGTTTTAAAGAGTTTTCATAGCATATGAAGCTTGTATATACGGATTCAACTTTTGTCGAGCTTTAATAGCTTTGGATGGTTGCCATCTTAAGGCAAAATATAAAGGTTGCATGCTCTATGCAACTGCAACTAATGGTGATGGAGGTAAGTTCGCCAAATATTTTTTTTCATTTTTTGTTGATCTAGTAACTGTCTCATTGCAGCATAGTTGGTGCTAAAAAGTGTGTAGCACCATAGTTGTGTACCAACAATGCTTCTAAAAAGTGTTTAGCACCTCATGGGTGATGTGTGCTGATAGGGGGTGCTAAATGAACTTAGCACCTCATGCGTGATGTGTGCTGACAGGGGGTGCTAAATGCATTTAGCACCTTTTGTAAAACTGTGCTGACAGGCGATGCTAAATGCATTTAGCACCTTCTGTTTTCCTGTAAACTGTGTTGACAGGTGGTACCTTCTGTAAAACTATGCTGACAGGGGGTGCTAAATGCATTTAGCACCTTCTGGTTTGCTGTAAACTGTGCTGAAAATGCATTTAGCACCTTCTGCTTTGCTATAAACTGTGCTGACAGGGGGTGCTAAATCCATTTAACACCTTCTATAAAACTGTGCTGACAGGGGATGCTAAATGCATTTAGCACCTTCTGTAAAACTGTGCTGACAGGGGATGCTAAATGCATTTAACACCTTCTGTTTTGCTGTAAACTGTGCTGACAGGGGGATGCTAAATGCATTTAGCACCTTTTGGTTTGCTGTAAACTGTGCTAACAGTGGGTGCTAAATCCATTTAGCACCTTCTGTAAAACTGTGCTGATAGGGGATGCTAAATGCATTTAGCACCTTTTAGTACCCTATGTGTGTTGACCACAATGGTCGTGAAAACGTTTAGCACGACTGCTGTTTCTTACTTGATTGTATTATTTATAGGTATGTTCCTGTTGGCAATGGCTGTTGTTGACTCAGAAAATGTTGCTAATTGGGAATGGTTCTTAAACCATCTAAAGGTTATTGTCGGAATGTTTAGACAAATAACGTTTATTTTTGACTGACGTGTTGGCTTGAAAAATGGAATTCCTAAAGTATTCAATGATTCATTCCATGCTTATTGCCTTTTCCACTTGAAAAAGAACTTCATATCAGCACTTCCCAAAAACTTTAGGAAAAAGAAATTAGCAGTGCAATTGTTCTCGAGTTGTGCAAATGCTCGTACGGTTGATGAGTATATGGAGCATTATCGAGACCTTGGCATCCTTGCAGGGGAAACAATGAATAAATTCTTAGAAAGTGCACCTGTTGAACGTTTGGGTAAATGCATTCTTCCCGGAGAGAAGGTATGGTGTTATGACTTCAAATATGGCTGAAAGCTATAACTCCTGGATTATAAATGAACGTAATCTGCCAATTACAACAATGCTAAACCAAATTCGGGTGAAGGTAATGAAACAATGTCAGATAGGCGAGAGGCGTCGAGGAGTTGAAAAAATGAATTGTGTCCGTCTGTTGAAAACAAGCTGAAAGAAAAGGTCACCGAGAGTTCCTAATGGACGGTGACTAAATCTGACGATACGTTGTATGAAGTTAGAGAGAAAAAGACTTACCGCGTAGATCTTCAAAGATGGCACCGCGGCTGCAATTCCTGGTACATTGATGGTTTCACGTATTCCCATGCTGTTTTGAGCATACTCGCAAATAATAAAAATATTTACGAGTACATTGATCAGTGCTTCTTAGCAGTAAACTATAAGAGCTCCTACTCGAAACCAATTTATCCAGTGCCAACTTCTGGTCCGAGTGCTAATGTATTGGCAAATGTAATTGAGATATTAGCTCCAGATTGCAACACACAGCCTGGTCGACCAAAAAATAATCGATTCAACACAAACACTTCAAGTACGAGGAAGAAACGAAAGTTTGGAAGGTGCAACAAGTATGTTTATCACAACAAGAAATCGTGCACCGAGCCAATTGCTTAGAAATAGTGCGGAACGTACATACAGAGACATTTGATCTTTTATTCGTACAGATACCTTACAAAAAAATTATTCATTGCAACTAGTCCTGTTCTAACAAGTTCTTACAATTTTTGTTTTCTTTTATAAGATGTCCTCAAATTGTTTAAACACTTTTTCATTGATAGTGAATATTTTGTCAACATGGTTTAATGTGTTATCTTATATTCAGAAAATGTTGCTAAAATATCTTTTTGCACCATCAGAATACTTCTTCCTCTGTGTTCATGGTTTTTTTTGTGATGTGTGTTGACAAGGGGTGCTAAATGCATTTAGCGCCCCCCGAATTTTTCTAATGTGTGTTAACAAGAGGTGCTAAATGCATTTAGCACCACATCAATTTTTGTGATGTGTATTGAAAAGTGGCGCTAAATGCATTTAGCACTTCTTGGATTTTTGTAATGTATTATCACATGGGTTGCTAAATGCATTTAGCACCTCCTGGATAAATCACTACTCATCAAATTCCTTCACATTTTCCAGTATATAAATATATTGACATTCACATCTATGTACAGGATTTTGTAATGTGCATTTAGCACGTCCTGGATTGGGGTGCTAAATGCATTTAGCACCTACTGAATTTTTGTGATGTGTGCTGACAGAGGATTCAACATATTAAACAAGTGGTCCTGTAAAAGAAAATCTCACAACAATGGTTAGAAAAAGCACTAAGTCATCAAAATTCTTTCACATTTTCCAATATACAAATATATCAAATATTCACAGCTATCATTACAAAAATACTTACAAAAATAACTATTCATCAAATTCATTAAATTCTTCTGCATTTTCAACTACAAATGTATAACTATTCATCAAATTCATTAAATTCTTCTGCATTTTCAACTACAAATGTTATAGCATCATCAATAATCGAATTAACACTATTACCGCAACCACCGCCTTTATCCACAGATTTATCATCAACTCCCTTGTCAGCAAGTTCCTTGGGAACTCCTTCTACTTCAGGTTCCCAGCTATGATCCTTATCAGTCAACAACAGATGAGTAAGTTTTGCACGCTTCATCTGCATCAACTTTATATCCATAGCTTTCGGAACTTCTTCACCGCGAAGAAGTCTTTCAATAAATTCACACACAAAAAGTGCACAATCAGGACTGCAAACGACATAAAAAAAGAGGAACAAAAAATATATAAGTCTAAGGAGTAAACAATGTTATAGCACCATTTATCAAAAAAGGATGCTAAATGCATTTAGCACCTTCTGGTATTGTTGTCAAATGTGATGATAGGGGGTGCTAAATGCATTTAGCACCTTCTGGTATTGTTGTCAAATGTGATGACAGGGGGTGCTAAATGCATTTAGCACCTTCTGGTATTGTTGTCAAATGTGCTAAATGCATTTAGCACCTTCTGGTTTGCTGTCAAATGTGAAGACAAGGGGTGCTAAATGCATTTAGCACCTTCTGGGTTTGCTGTCAAAATGTGATCACAGGGGTTGCTAAATGCATTTAGCACTTTCTGGGTTTACTGTCAAATGTGATGACAGGGGTTGCTAAATGCATTTATCACCCATGTACATTTTGATACTACATATCTTGAAGGTGCTAAACTGATTTAGCACCAATTGTCCACCACAAAAACAAAAAAAGTGGTTTTTTTGACATTGGAAAGTACTTACTCTTCTCCTTGCTGCACACACTCTGCCCTAATCACCATTGTGTCCTTGAGTTTCAAATCACCCCAATCCTTCAAACGCTTTATTACAGCTTTCTTCTACACATATCAAATAAAAACAAAAATATTAGAATCATTACTGCGAACACTAAGAGTAATGAAAAGGTTTTCAAAAAAATACCATTTGTACGGCCTCCTCGTAATAATGATCCTCCAATTTCTTTGATTGTTTTGCTCTTCTTCTTGGCAGCATTGTGTTGTAATGAATCCAGCGTAAACTGGGTAGATTAAAAACAAGAAGTGTCCAATGATAACCACCGCTATCGCCAAGAGACCTCCCGTGGTTCATAGGAAACATAAGATATTTAGTTTCCACGGGCATTTTAATTATCTCATCCTCAAGAGAATCCTTAATAAAGATTGGAATCCCATCCCGTACACCTTACTGCATATTAAATTTTTTTTATATATTTAGCATCAAACACAACAGAAAAAATCATTCAAAATTACATAATATAAAAGAGAAAGTATTACCCAAGCAGAAAAAGAAAAAATGACACTATCTCTTTGTTGCATATCTTTTGATATGTACTTGGCATACCAATCAATGATCTGCATTCATAGAGAGCACAATTAGTAAAAATACTCTTAGATTTATACAATTCTATCACTTTATAAAAGAGACAAACCATAACTTTAAAGTTATTATAACAATACCTGCCCATCAACAAAATGATTGCACATTAGATCTTGAAGAAGATAGCCCGATATGAAAATTGCCATATTGTAACTTCTCCAAGCCATGGTACTGTCCCAGTAAAAGTACAAATAAAAAATTCAGCACAACAGTGCAAATGCTGAAAGGAGGTGCTAAATACAATTAGCACCCCTGGTTTCTTGTGATGTGTGCTCAAATAGAGTGCTAAAAGCTTTTAGCACCTTCTGGTATTGTTGTCAAAATGTTCTGGTATTGTTTGTCAAAATGTGATGACAGGGGGTGCTAAATGCATTTAGCACCTTATGGTATTGTTTTCAAATGTGATGACAGGGGGTATTAAATGCATTTAGCACCTTCTGGTTTGTTTTCAAATGTGATGAAAGGGGGTGCTAAATCCATTTAGCACCTTATGGTTTGTTGTCAAAATGTGATGACAGGGGGTGCTAAATCCATTTAGTACCTTCTGGTATTGTTGTCAAAATGTGATCACATGGGGTGCTATATGCATTTAGCACCTTTTGGTTTGTTGTCAAATGTGATCACAGGGGGTGCTAAATGCATTTAGCACATTCTGGTTTGTTGTTAAATGTGATCACACAGGGTGCTAAATGAATTTAGCACCAAGATAATACAATGAAATTAAAAATCATACATACGATTTATTTCCATTCTTAAAAAACTTCTCAACGACCTCCCTCTCATTATCATCAAGATAAACCAATCTATCTTTCTTTTTAGATAGCGGTAGAAATTTTCCCGAAACTTCATGATCTGCAATTGCCAAGTCATCAACATCGATGACTTCTTCTTCAATTGCTGCAGGTTCATCTTCTTCAGCTATCTTTCCTAAATGTTCCTTCAGTGAATCATCTCCCTTTGCTGATTCCCGACTCAAGTCAATGTTCAAATAAAAACTTGGGAGGTCGCCCTTGTTTTTTTCTTCACCTTTAACCATCTCTTTCTCAACATTAACCTCAACATCCTGCTGCGGTTCACCTCTTTTCTTCTTCTTCCTCCTCTTATTCTTGTTTCCTTCATCCTTTTTTCCTCCCTCCTCCCCATTTTCTTTCTTCCTCTTTAAATAGTAATATTCATAATTACTATCCAACTTCACCTTTCTCGGTTTTGCTTTTAGTTTTATTATAATCGATCTCACCTTTTTTTCTTCACCTTTGTCCTCTTCCCTTATATTTTGTTCTTTCGATGGTGTCTGAAATTGCAAGTCTCCCCGTGCACCAGAACAAAAAAAGTCAACATATGAATCAGGGTCGTCTTCTTCTGGTTTATCACAAAAAACAAACTCTGGATCAATAAGATCTTTGCGTTTGCTCAGTTTGAGCATCAATTCAAGCTCCGCGACCCTCTTTTTCAGATCTTTAATTTCATTGTCTTTGTCGTCACCTTTCCCACCAGCTTCCTTCACCACTTCTGCTTCTGGTGTATGCCACTCTATGGCTTTCATGTCCTTACCTGCCTTATCCGCATAATGCGGACTCAACAACACTTCCTCCTCCGCAGAAATGTTACATATTTCTTTGGATACCTGGATTATAAAAGAAAAACAATGTTAAAAAAGATAAAAATTAATCATAAGACCATATAAAAATTTTGTTTTCATTACCTTTGATGCATCCAAATCTGCAAGCTCCGATTCATAAAACATACGCCTCAAGATATTTATGTTCCATCTAACAAACCTTGGCGTATCATCACTGTGCCCATCATACGGTTGAACACTATTGTAGTGTTCACGAAACCAATACTGCAATTATAGAAAATCATGACTTTAAAAACAAAAATACTCATAAAACCCACGGCATCATGTAACTTGAATGAAAATGTAATTTTCAATATAAACTAAAAATGAACTAAAAATACTCGCAAAGCACTTGGCCTCTCACGTATCTTGAATGAAAATGTAATATTACAGTGAATTAAAGAACGAAAATCGAAGTAAGAATATTCACACAACAAATGGCCCAACACGTAACTTGAATGAAACTATAAAAGGCTTTTAGAAACTTAATTTACAAGTATATCCCATGTGAACACACATCACAACAAAACAGGAGATGCTAAATGCATTTAGCACCCCCTGCCAGGCATTTGACAAAAAACAAAAGAAGAAGAAGGTGCTAAATGCATTTTAGCAGCCTATGTGAACACACATCACAACAAAACAGGAGGTGCTAAATGCATTTAGCACCCAATGTGATCACACATCACAACAAACCACGAGGTGCTAAATGCATTTAGCACCCCCTGCCAGGACATTTGACGAAAAAAAAAGAAGAAGGTGCTAAATGTATTTAGCACCCTATGTGAATACACATCACAACAAAACATGAGGTGCTAAATGCATTTAGCACCCAATGTGATCACACATCACAACAAACCACGAGGTGCTAAATGCATTTAGCACGCCCTGCCAGGACATTTGACAAAAAAGAAGAAGAAGAAGGTGCTAAATGAATTTAGCACCCCGTGTGAACACACATCATAACAAAACAGGAGTGCATTTAGCACCCAATGTGATCACACATCACATCAAACCAGGAGGTGCTAAATGCATTTAGCACCCTATGTGAACACACATCACAATAAAACAAGAGGTGCTAAATGCATTTAGCACCCCCTTTCAGCATTTCCACTGTTGTGTTGAATTTTTTATTTGTATTTTATTGGAACAACACCATTGCTTGGAGAAGTTACAATATGTCAATTTCATAAGGTGCAACTATATAACAAACATTGAATAATTAATCACAAAAATTAATTAATAAAATATAATTAAAAAGAAGAAATAAAATTTAAAGAACTTACAAGTAATTGAATAACACACCCGGGAGTCCGGATGGGATCTTTGTAATTTTTCTTAACCATTCTCATTAAATGATCACATATAATGGTAGCCACTGGAAATCAGCTACCTTCTCCAAATCTTCAACACAGGGCACAAAACTTAAAGCAAGTGCCCTATTTGAGTTAGCAAAAAAAAAAACAGTTGCTAACATGTAGAGTATAAGGCACCGTGCAAAATCCTCCTCGGTGCCGTCTTCCAATACCGTGCTCCGTACAGCAGATAGAACACTCGAAACTTTCAACGACGACTCGCCTTTGAATCACCTCTGCATAAATTCTGAACCACACACGGATTCAGACGACCGTGGGATAATCTTACTGCCATGCTTCGGCTGTCCAAAAGTAACGAAAACGTCATCGGGAGTCAACTTAATTACCCCCCCCCCCGCAATAAAAAAAGTAGCATCCTTCTCCGAATAGGCAAAAATAATTTTCTTGCTTACTTGACCTATCATTCCGATATGATCTGGAATGATTTTATCATCAAAAATTGCCTTAAACATAGAACCAAAGGGTGTCTTCATCATAGCTTCAATGTGACAATTTTTAATCTCACCACGACCCTTCAAATTACTAATTTCCTCAACAACAACTGCAAGGTTGCATCTAAACACAGTTGGTCTAGATACTTCTTTTACTGCAGATTTTCCAACCCCCCTTGATTTCTTTCCACCTTTCTTCACAGGTCTACATTGTTTCTTCTTACTTCTAAATACATTCTCCTTCCTTTTCCTCTTCGAAGAAACTCTTCCTGAAGTACTCGTATTCATTGTCCCTTCAACACAATTGATATAAACCTTCATTACCACTGTTATCTAGTGGCATTATAAAAACAAATATACACATATATCTAGTTAGCAAACTTACAATAATACACATCAAATTCTTAAATCTGTTTTGATGTCAACTTTGCTCATAAGAGGTGCTAAATGCATTTAGCACCTCCTGATTTGATGTAAACTTCGCTCACATGGGGGGTGCTAATTTAGCACCCCATGGTTTGATGTAAACTTTGCTCACATGGGGGGGAGGTGCTAAATGCATTTAGCACCTCCTGGTTTGATGTAAACTTTGCTCACATGGGGGGTGCTAAATACATTTAGCACCTCCTGGTTTGAAGTAAACTTTGCTCACATAGGGGTGTTGACCTTAAAGTCAATTAATCTTATTTTGATAATTACAATAAGTTAATATAGTGTTATTTAACTCGGTTGTTCAATAATGATAGCCACTTTAACCGATACATCCTCCAACCAAGTGTAACTTCAAACCAAAGCAATCAAAATCTCACACAAGCTCTACAATCACATCCACTCACAAGAAATGAACTCAAGTGATACAAATGTGCTATATAAAACCAAGAAAAAGATTAAGATCATCAAGCAAGTGAAGATATGCACAAGAATGATCTCCATATGTTCTACAAGTCATCAAAACCAAGAAATGATCAAGAACTTCAATCAAATGAAGACAAGCACAAGAAAATCAAGCATCACGAAGACTCGAAGCATCTTTAAATTGAGTGAGTGCTTAGATTTTATGTAAAAGATATCATTGCTCAATTATATAGCTCATGGAATGGTTTAACCATGTCAAGATTGATCAAAACTAATTTTATTCTTAAAAACGTATTTTTACCGAAAACTAGTCGCCTTGAAAAAATTCACTATAATTTTATATGAATGATTTTTGGTACAAAAACTATTTTAGAAGTCTTGGAAACTTATTTATAACATTCTCCAAGCATTAAAATAAATTTTGGAGTCAAAATGCAAAAGTTGGAAAATTGCACAAACGGCCCCACTCCAGAAGCATGTAGTCGACTACATGGTTAATGCTGGAGTCGACTACCTTGCCTAAAACTAGTCGTTGGAACTTCGCTAAATGTGCAATTTTGCCCCATTTAATTATTTCTCCACTACAAACTTTTGCTACCTATAAATATGAGTTCTTAGACTCATTTTTAACAACTTGAATGATCATATAAACTCATTTTACACATATCTTCATTATTCAAGTATACAAGCTATTTTATTGATCAATCTTTTTATTCTTTGAGCTTATATTCATTGATCAATTTTGATATCTCTTAGTGTGAGCTTCATTTGTAATTTGTTATACACAAGAGCTATTGTACATTGGTGTTAGCAACCAAAACTTGTTCAAATCATTTTTGTGAGGAGTGTATCTCATAGATTAGCAAGAGGGACTTCTTGTGAAAGTATTGAAGGTGTTTTCAATACTTGTGAGAGTGTGTGATAAGAATACACTTGTAGAGGTTTGATCTTCACCCGGAAGGAGATCGGTTATAGTGGAAATTCTCGGGGAACTAACCGAGCGCGGAGTAGGGGGAACAAGCCGAACCGTGTGGACAAAAAATCTTCGACTTTGATCGGTTCTATCTTTCTATCTCTTACTCTATTATATTGTGCTATTTATTCATTGTGCTTGAAATTATCTTTGTTGTTGATTGCTTGATAAATATAGACATAATATTTTTAATTATATTTAAAAATCCGATTAAGTGTTAAAAACCCTATTCACCCCCCCTCTAGGGTATTTTCCGACCTACAGGGGGTGCTAAATGCATTTAGCACCTCTTGGTTTACTGTCAACTTTGCTCACATGGGGGGTGCTAAATGCATTTAGCACCTCCTGGTTTGATATAAACTTTCACCTCCTGATTTGATGTAAACTTTGCTCACATGGGGGGTGCTAAATGCATTTAGCACCTCCTGGTTTATTGTCAACTTTGCTCACATGGGGGGGGGGGGGTGCTAAATACATTTAGCACCTCCTTTGAGTTAATGACAGGGGGTGCTAAATGAATTTAGCACCTCCTTTGCTTTCAACTTTGCGTACAAATTTTGATCATACAAATTTGAAGAGATGAACAAAATTCAACAAATGAACAGAAAACTAATAACAAAAAAAATTTCAAAATACATTTAGCACCAATTTTCCATAAGTTCAATGGTAACAAAAATCATTTAACACTAAAAGCGAACAAAAGATAATAAAAAAAAGAGGTGCTAAATACATTTAGCACTTCCTGGTTTGCTGTCAACTTTCCTCATAG
The DNA here is from genome assembly GCA_021464415.1 of Lonicera japonica. Taxonomy (NCBI): domain Eukaryota; kingdom Viridiplantae; phylum Streptophyta; class Magnoliopsida; order Dipsacales; family Caprifoliaceae; genus Lonicera; species Lonicera japonica. The sequence goes on along the minus strand of CM038471.1, from coordinate 18,010,223 downwards.
GGGGTGCTAAATCCATTTAGTACCCATCCATTGCTACAGATAAAATCATACAAAACTAAAATGTTCAACAAATGAACACAAAACTCATAAATGTATTTTCAACTTCAAAATCAACACAAAACATAAATACAAAATCAACACAAAACTCATAAAATCTATTAACCAAAGAATAAACGCATACCTTAACTAAAAACTGAAGCGACGAAAAACAAATGAGCAACGACAACAACACGAACAACGACGAAGAACAAACGCTTAGAGAAAATATAGAGAGAGAAAAGTTTGATCGTGGTAGTTGAATAAGAGACAGGGGAGGTCGTGGTAGCAAAGGAAGATCGTGGTAGCAAAGGAAGACCGAAGGTTTAGCAGAGGTTTATCAGGGGTATTTTTGTCCATTAATATTGTTCATAATCCTTAATATAAAAGAATATTACCAAGAGTGTCCTTAATTTATAATTACATAATGAAATTAGTCCTTTTCATTTTTATTAGATATGAATCTGTCCTTCTAATTATGAAATATTATAGAGTGAGGTCTTGTGACCCATTTTCTCAAGATTTTAAGCTAAATTTAAATTAAATAAAATAGTATATAAATCCATATATGTTTATATTAGTATTAATATTTCAAATAAAATCAAACTCTACTTTATTTGGATAAAATAATTAAACAAATATTTTAAACTAGATTTACATTAAATAAAATAGTATAACTCAAAATATTTTTATATTAGTATTAGTATTAGTATTCCAATTAACTTCAAACTCTACTTATTTGGCTAAAAAAATTAAGCTAGATTTACATTAAATAAAATAGTATAGCCCTATATATTTGTATATTAATATTAATATTTCAAATAAATTTAAACTCTACTTTATTTGGTTAATATAATTAAACAAGTAAAAATTTAAGATTTACATTAAATAAAACAATATAATTCCATATATGTTTATATTAAATATAATTCCGTATATGTTTATATTAGTATTAGTATTTCAAATAAACTCAAACTTTACTTCATTGGATAAAATAATTAACAAAGATTTTAAATTAAATTTATATTAAATAAAATAGTATAACTCAATATATTTTTATATTAGTATTAGTATTCCAATTAAATTCAAACTCTACTTATTTAGCTAAAAAATTTAAACAAAAATTTTAAGCTAGATTTACATTAAATAAAATATTATAACTCCTTACATTAAATTTAATTATTTGGATAAAATAATTAAATAAATTAGAGTTTGTGTTTAATTAGGTATTTTGTACAAGATTTCTATATAACTTCATAATAAATTTTCCAAGAATGGAGCTATTTAATATATTGTATTAAAATTACAAAGCTTTTAATGTGAATTAAACTCTATTTTGCTTGACTGCTTCTAACACTATAATAAATCAAATTTATATTAATTATATATTCTAAAAATTATTTTTTATTTATAATTATGTTTAACGTTTAAATAAAAAATATGAATATATTGTAGCTATGGATCAGTAACACATATATATTAATTTTTTTTTTACCATTTTAATATTTTTGCTGTTATATAATCTATTATATATGAGTGTTATATTATTATTTGGTACTGTGCATAATAATCTACATACCTTTAATAGAATTAACTATTTACCAATTCTAAAAACATAGTAAAAATATATTACTTTCTTATATATCTGATTAAGAATCTGCTTGGCCACCTATGTATTAAAAAAATTCAAGGCGACAATTTTTTTCATGTATCTACAGCATTTTTCTATAGTTAACTGATTATATCATTTTTATAATTATTAATTAAAAATGATATAATCAGTTAACTATAGAAAAATAATTTTTTTAATATAAAAATATAAAAATTATTTTTAATTAAATAATTGGAATTATATTTGATGCTATGTTTTGTTTATATGTTATTATTCTTATTTCATACAAATTATTTGATTCTTAGTATATACGTATTCATTAATGGACTTAATGATATTTGTCAAGCATTAAAATCACGTGCAACGCACGTGACAAAGACTAGTATATACAAAGTTACACAAACAAGGACGCACATCCTAGGATTTGTAATATGAATAATTGAGGATGGGTTCTTTTTTCCGAATTTTAAAATCGTGGGATTTGATAAATCGTAGGATTGTAAAACACTATGATTTTAAAATTGCATGATTTATGAATTTTTTGTTCTTTTTATCTGTGGGATTTTACAATCAAAATCTTGAGATTTTAACTTATGTGGTTTTGCATGAGTAGGTTCAATTCATGGGTAAATTATGCAATGATAAAACTTTTTTTTTATAAACAAGTAACAATGGAACTTAAAGCAATTATGACTATGAATTTCTCATTAGACAAACATGTCAAAATTATTAATATTCATTATGTTAAACAACCATGTCAAAATCATTGAGAATTGAAACTTGAAAAATTATATAAAGTAGTAACATAATTTATTTTTATTTTAAAAAAAAACACCTTACATGATCTTTGTAAAAATGAAAACTAAGAGCATATGCAACAGTAGTACTATATTTGGGTTTTGTGTAAATGTAAAAGTTTTTTGCTCCAGCAATCTTTTAATTTTAGTTTTTTGTGTAAAATAGATGCGTAAAAGACACCCCAAAGTTACACTACCACATCAGCATTTTATTTCCTCAATATTTTATAAAACTTTAAAATGTAATAACTTTTTAACACAAAATATATATTTTAATAAAAATTATATATTTGAAATTTATTCATCAAGATCAATAAATAAAGATCCATTGTTATTATAATATTATGTAAACCAAAATTCAAGAAAAAATGATATCAACCATGTATTGCTATCTTATTGGTTCATTCAAAATTTACACAAAAGTTTAAAAAAGTACCATTAGAGCATATTTTTTCAGACTTCAAGTTTTGTGTAAAAGTTTCTTGATACATGATTTACACAACGATTGGAGATACTCTAATATAATTAAATAATACATACTAGAACATTTTAGAATATAATCAAATACACGCCAATTGCCATAATCATATTGAAAGATCCAATTTTACATACTATATATAATGAGTTTAACTAGTTGCATTTGAGATCTTCCTATGAACTTTAATAGCTAATAAATTTATAAATTCATTATTTCTTTACTCTCAAATTAAAATTACTGTATTTTTATTGTAATATTTCAAATTAAATTTTTTTATCCTAACCTTTTGAGCGGATTCTAAAATTCGCCTACAGGATTTTAAAATTTCTTAGAATTTTAAAATATTGTGATTTATTTCAAAAGACCAGTTTTGAATTATCTAAATCAGGTACAACATACCCCAAGCCAATTTCGAGTAGGGAGGGGTAGTATCTATAACCTTTAAATTTTGCCTTAAGATGGCATCCATCCAAAACTATTAAAGCTCGACAAAAATTGAATCCATATATACAAGCTTCATTTGCTATGAAAACTCTTTGAAACTTTCTAGTCTCTTCATCAATTTCAAGAACAACATAACTCCCTGGATTTCCCTTATACTATTAGTGTAGGAGGCTAGTTGTTGATAGGATGCATAATCATTACCATGGACTTCCTTGATCGCGTGGCTCTTACAGGTATAAGCAAAGTAGTAGCTCAATGTAACACCAAATTCGTGTTTAAAGTAATCGATGATGTCGGATGGTTTTGTGAGAGGTCTGTCCCGAATCAAATCTAGAACAGTCGACTTAACAACCTGACTTGTCATTTGTGGGTTCCTTAAATCCTTGAAAGTAATTCCACATGTATGCTCGCCTACCATTTTTCTTATTTCAAATAACTTTGAAAGCTTGAACCTTGGAGAGGCATGTATTCTCCATATGCACCCCTTATCATTTTGCCTACTACAAACAACTGTAATCCAGTCACTAGAATTTTTCTTATATTCAAACTTGAATCCCTTGTGAATGGCATATTTTTTTAAACTAGTCCGGAACTCATCTACAACACCGGGAAATCTCTGTCCAACACCCATAATACAATTTTCCTAAGCATTAGATTGACATGGTTCACTATGAGATTCAACCTTGATTTCTAAACTCCCAGAATTAGAGGAGCTACTAGTAGAATTATTGTCTAGAACCAAGGATCTAGGACCATCACTTCACCTTGCAATTATATCTATAATATCTATATTTTTAACAGCTGCAAAGCAAACCATGTATTGTATAGATTCATCACTATCCAAAACTTATTCCTTAGCATCACGAGAGATGACTAGCTCCAAATGCAATGGATTTATGTCAAACCACCTTTGGCAGATTGACCTCTTCAATACATCTATTGATAAACCTATAGTCACTTGGAATCCAAAACTAGAATTATTATAATGCACTTTGCCCAAATTTTCTATGTCAATATTCCTGTAAAAGTCATTTAGCACATGTTGTAAACTAGGGCTGGGACCGGTTCGGTTCCTAGCTAATTTTGGAAGAACCGTTAACCGAACCGTTTATATCATAACGGTTCGGTTCTAAGTATAAAAAAGTGAAAAAACCGTTTAAGAACCGAACCGGTTCTAACGGTTCGGTTCCTTCGGTTTATTGGTTAACTGTTAATAAAAGAAAAACCAAAATATTAACGATTATTCGGTTATTCCGGTTTATTGATTAACCGTTAACAAGAGAAAAATTGAAATATTAACGATTATTGGAAAGAAATAACGGTTCTAGTGGTTCTAACGGTTCGATTCCTAAGCATTGGAATAGAGCTTAGAAGGAAAAATTTAATAATGGTTCCTTAACAGTTATTGGAAAGAAATTATAGTAAGAACAGTTAACGGAACAGTTAACAAACAGACAAGAACCGAACCGTTAAAAAAATAGCAAATTTCCAAGAACTGAACCGAACCGATTTTTATTGGTTCGGTCAGGACTGGTTCTCCGATTCCCGGTTCTATTTTCCCGACCCTATTGTAAACACAGTGACAAGAAATCTAATGGTGCTAAAAGTGAGTTAGCACCACCTGTCAACACACATGACAAAAAGCAGAAGGTACTAAATGTATTTAACACCCCCTTTCAGCTCACATGATAAAAAAAAAGAGGTACTAAATGTATTTAGCACCCCCCCCTTATCAGCACATTTGACAAAAAAAGGGTGCTAAATGCCATTTAGCACTACCTGCTTTTAACTCAACAACAAGCAATTTGGTTGTGCAAAAGCCATGTCAAAATCATTGAGAATTGAAACTTGAAAAATTATATAAAGTAGTAACATAATTTATTTTTATTTAAAAAAAAAACACCTTACATGATCTTCATAAAAATGAAAACTAAGAGCATATGCAGCAGTAGTGTATATTTGGGTTTTGTGTAAATGTAAAAGTTTTTTGCTCCAGCAATCTTTTAATTTTAGCTTTTGTGTAAAATAGATGTGTAAAATACACCCCAAATTTACGCTACCACATCAGCATTTTATTTCCTCAATATTTTATAAAACTTTAAAATGTAATAACTTTTTAACACAAAACATATATTTTAATAAAAAAAATTATCCATCAAGATCAATAAATAAAGATCCATTGTTATTATAATATTACGTAAACCAAAATTCAAGAAAAAATGATATCAAACATGCATTGCTATCTTATTGGTTCATTCAAAATTTACACAAAAGTTTAAAAAAGTACCATTGAACAAAACTAGACCTTTTACAGCATATCAGAAGATCACAACCATCTCAAGAACATGCCTTGTCTCCGTCGAAAAGTTGTATGTGCTTGTTCTCATGGTTGGATGGTTTTAACCGCTAGGTCGTTTGATCGATGTTATGGGTGTTGCTTAGTAAATCCAATTACACTGGAGAAAATTCAACTGCCACCAGTGTACTTCCACTTCAACAAATGTGTATTGTCATCGTCCCCCACTAATTCTAGTTGCATCGTCTTATTCAACCTTGCCCCGATGTGATGTAATCACATTCAGGTTTAGTTGTCCTAAAAAAGGTGGTAACGTTGATAGTTGGCTCAAGCAAGAAGTGAAATTTGAGGATTCTGGTGGTATCACATACGCTACGAGTTGTGATGGAAAGATTTTTGGACTTACCCGTTGGTTTGATGATATTTTGATTATTGATGTAGTATTGGTTGAATCATGTGGCATACTATATGCAATCAGGAGAATTTACGCTGAACAATATAAGCCTCAGGAGATTCAAGACTTTGAAGTATTCAAGTTGCATTTTAGCATAAAGTCTTGGGAGTGGGTGAAAAGCCTCAGTAATCGCGCCATTCTTTTTGGGTTGTAATTCCCGTTGTTCTGCTTCTGCTAAAGAATCTGACTCTGACTTGGGAATCATGGGGAATACGATATACTTCACAATGAATGCAGATATAAGCTTATATGCATTCAATCTTGAAGAAAAAAGCATTAGTGTTTCTTTGCCATGCCCCAACGTGCAATATAATTGGTCCGAACCCAGTTGGATGATGTTCTCTTGTTCAGAAGAATAGTGGAGAAGACTTCAGCATCTGGAGAAAAACTTAAAATTAATTCTTTGTGTATATTTTTATTTATCTTCTAATATTAATTTTTTAGTAAGGCGTATTCTAACTTGGTAGATGAGTACTTGGAACAAAAGTCTGAAGAATTTTCCCCCAGTAAATTTATTTGAATTGCATCCAGCGAAATGAATATAATTGGTTAGTGGCAATGCGAGAATTTGATAATTATAAAATTAAACCATTTTGTAAAGTCTAGTTTGAGGATTTTCATGGCATAATTTGGATTTGTGTATATGATTGGAACCTTCTTCTGGTATATATGTGATTTCTATTTTGTTCCTTGCAATTATTAATTCCATAGATTTCTTTTGCTTTATCCTAATGATAATAGCGAGGGGAGAGTGGATACTTCAAGCAGAAGAAAACATGCAGAACCCTTTGTGAATTGTTACTACTTTGTCACACACTAATTTTATTATTGCGTATGATTGATCGAATAGTCTTTTACTTTTTATATGTGCTAAATCTCTGCATTAATTTCTGCTGTTTGACTTTAGTTTTCTCACTGTTATCTGTTTGGTGATATATTGCAGTGAATATAAAATGGTCATTATGTTGTTACGGTGACCCTGCACTGCAATGGCAAAGTACACAAACTATAAAGACAGTCCCCATTCAGCTATTGCCACTGCTTTGATGTTTATTTACATACTACACTAGTAAACATCTATTATGGTGTGGTGGTGTTTGATTACCTAATTTTTCATCTAGGCATATGTGTTCCACCTATGTCATTGTTGGATGAGAAAGGTATATGTGTTCGACTTAGAAAGTAAATGCAATCAAACACCCTTACATGCATTTACCAAGGAATTGAATTGCCTAGAAACCAATTACCTTGAATTAAAAAAATTCCGCTTTATTCCTTGCTTGATAGCAAATACCCTTCCTTTCTTACTTGAAAATAAGAAGAGGTCACTTCATTTTAGAATATGACTAGATTGCATTTAGTTAACCTCAAGGGTTACCTTAATAGTGTAAACTAGAAGTCCCGGTAAATAACAAAGAGGGCAGTATCTACGCTTCTCTTTCGCTGTCAAAACAAGTAGGACCTAGCTTTTTTACTCTAGTTTTTTTTATATAGGCTGTTAGAGGATGAATTTATTAAGTTAAAGTCTTAAGGATCAATACTACTCCATTATCAGAAAAAGTCCCGAAAAGATTGTTGTAAAATGATATGCAAGTTTCAAGGAGAAAATGCTATCTACAAAATGAAAATTCTTAAATTCTTTTCTTTTTATCCGATATCAATTTATGTCCTTAGATCCCAATCACAGATTCAACGCTGATCGGTTCTTGAATATAATGGAGTTTGATAGTTTCAGGTCTTATGAGAGATTATGATTTCTTTCTTTCTTTCTTTCTTTCTTTATGAGATAGTGTAGCTATTATAGTATGCTTGGAGTTTTATGGCACGCTTTTCCTAATTATATTGTAGATTCACTGATGTTAGATTCTTTGCTGTTCGGAGTTTTATTCCTTTTGGTACTTTTTTGTTTAAAGCTTTTATGGTTTTTTTTATGGTCGAATTCCCTTTTCATCTCTCTATCTCATTCATAATGCAGGCCATCGTTTCATTCATATGTACTTTCACTACACCTAATTGGACAATTTCCATTGCAAAGGTTTTAAGAAAGTTGACAGATTCTAACAGTTACCAACTACCAAGAGATATACCATGAGAAAGTATGTATTGCATTAGGAATTTTTAATAAATGAGTTCCAAAAATTCAAGTATGTATAGAAGATCCTTAGTTAATCGCAGGTCGTTTGTGTCATGATTTTATTCATATATATCAACTTCTTACAAAAGCTGTGAATGTTCAGCAGAAGTTTGCCACATTAGAAACTAGATAAACTCTAAGGGTGTGATTGATTTCTCTAATGTTTTCCTTGGAAAACTTGGCAAAAGATGGAAAACGCGTAATCTCCCTTGCGTTTTTCATATTTTCGAGACCCAATTACAGTTTCTATATGAGAATTTTTTCAAGCCTGATCCTTATAGTAGTAAAGAGAAAATTGCTCACTTTTCCACTTTAGAAGAAGAGGTATGCACCTGTGTAACAAGTGAGCACAAAACACACTCTAGAAATTTGGAACCAATCACATACAAAATGATTTCATGACATAAATAAACTATAAATTGCATAACTAAATTTGTAAAAAGCCCAAATTGTTTTGAAAATAGCAAGAATAATATTAAAAATTAGTCATCACTATTTTGTGTTCAAGATAACTAATTAGTGCAAGTGGATGGAGTTGATCACCTTCTATTTCCTATATCAAGTTTCTATAACCTCGATCCTACCAATGAAGCTCTTCATCGCAGAAAGTGTCAAAGTTGGGTTCAATCCAAGTACAAAGAAGTTTCAATGTTGTGCCATAGAAGTTTTCACTATTGTAACCCGTTCCAAAAGTGTGAAACTTGCACGTGTTGAGAGAGTAAAATACGCCGTTCTTCCCATTAAATCTCGGGAAATATATCTTGTTCTCCATTCCCGTAGTTTCTTGTTTGGAATTTGTTGCCGACAAAGATGTGGTCTGACTCACAAACAACATTTTATTTCCTAAGCTCTCTACTCTTGTCCAAGTCATCGTACCAGCATCAAGCTTGAAAATCTTAACCCACTTCCCTAATTGCCCCAAAAAGACAGATATTAATTCACCGTCACACTCAAACAAATAGTTTCTGTGAATGGAATTACAAGGTTGTTTTGGCTTCTCAAGAACAGTCCAACCATCTTCAGCAGCGTCTTGTGTAGGGTCAAAAGTACCCAAAATCCCCTTTCTATCCAAGTAGTAGAAAAGCCCATTGAAAAAAACTGGGTTATTAAGGGACTCGATGAACTCTGTGTTGTTCTTAACTGTACACTCATTCCACGTATCTTCACCGCGACGAATAAAATGAAAATAAATGGAAGTCTCAGAGCAGTATCTAACACCAAAAACAGTGCAGTCCATTGAAGTTGGAAGGGACGAAAAAGAAATACTACTGAAATCATAATGGTCCTCAGGTAAATTTGGAAGATCAATTCTTTTATTTGTCATAGGGTTGAAAAAGAAGATTTCCCCTTCGCCTTGCGACATGAGCAACCAGCCATATTTCGAGAATCGAATTTTGGCATTAGAAATTTTTTGTGAGTCCGTAAGATAGGTAGTACTGTTGTAAATCGGGTGATAGAAGCTGCAAAATGAACCCTCACATCCATAGTACATGAGGAGGGGAAATCGAGTAATGGTTGCGAAGGATATTAGAGATTTGGTCAACAGCACGGGTGAAGGTACCGGTGGAATAGCTGATCGCCATGTTCTACAAACAGCACGGAAATAAATACGATCTCTAGCCAAGAGACGTGATCCAATCAAACTTATAACATCAATAGGAAATTTCGCCATGGATTTATCGATTGCTGCAATCTCAGTTTGTGTCATCCCTACAAAAAGGCCAAGATCAAAAGTTTTGAAATCATGAGGGCCATATAAATATATATAATATTCTAGATCAAACAATGACTTAATGTATCGTAAAGCTAAACAAAATCAGCTAGTTTTATGAAGCAAACTAGTATTCATGAGCAAACATCCAACAACATATCTAAATTTGATTGCCGAAAAGCTTTAGCTCCAGTTGCATTGGCCCTCACCTTCCGGTTGCATTGGCCACTTCTAGTAGTTCTAACATGGAAGAGACTATTCTTTCTCTCTTTCCAAATACACATATATATATATATATATTGACGTATATTATGCAGTGGCAATCCATTACGGGTTGCGCAGGAAGCAAAGAAATAAAAAAAAAATAGAAGAGAAGAGAAGAGAAGTGAAAAGTAGAACAAGCGCAATGGTGCTAATAATTCTAATTCTCGAAAACTATATTTCAATTGCCCAGAAAACTGCTTTTCCCCAATGGCGTACAAGCCTATTTATAGAGCTCAAAACCCATACTAATACTAATCCAACTTAGACTTGGAATTCTTAATTCCTATGAATTAATATAATCCTTAATTTAGATTATATACCAATCCTAAACCTATGATGACTAGCACTAAAATAGTAATAAAACTCAACTCCTAAATGTATTACGACTAGAACTATTATATATATATATATATATATATTTGATTGAATTTAGGGTGTGTTTGGATAAATAATTTGGAATTCTATTAAAATTGCAGTTCTATAGAAAGATTAACTAAATAATTTAGCTTTCGATAGGTAGTTTTTTTAAAACTAATGCACTCATCCCATGGAAAAAATAAAAGGAAGATAATAATAATAATAATAATAATAATAATAATAATAATAATAATAATAAGTATGAGCAAAGGCGGAACCTGCGTGTGGCGAGGGCGGCGGCGGCCCCTCCTAAACTTAATTCACGACTCCGCCTCTAAGTATGAGTGATATAGAAATTACTTGTACATGATTAATATCTTGGATTGGTGAGCGTTGATGGGGAAGAAGGCCAGAGAGGTAGAGAATTTAATTAATTAAGCCTTTTAAATTTGTTGAACATTAGTGCGGGGTTTTCATCATTATTTATATTATTATCATTACTTATTAGAAAAGAAATATGGGAAGGGATGGAGGAGTAATTTCTATTTCTATTGCTATTTGGATTTCATTTTCTTTTTCCTTCTCAATTTGGTGATTATGTAGGCTTCTTAATAGATTGGATATGGGCCGGATACTAATGTATATTCAAACTCAATTCGATTTATAGAACAAAAAAAAATTATATTGATTTGATTAAGAAACTTATTGTAATCCTAACAAAAAGAGACTTAAACCTTCCCAATCTTTATATATATATTGGACATATTAAGATCCGATCCTTGAGTTTGTAATTTTTTAGGATGGATCCACAATTAGAACTTTTTTTAAAAAAACCAACCCAATACTCCAGTTTTACCCAGAAATACATCTTTTAAAAAAAATCGAGAACCAAATCTTAAAAGTTTACAAACTCACGTGACTAGATACTAGAAGCCCCATATATATTTGATTGATAGAAAAAAAAAAATTCAAATTTCTGTCTTGGCAGCTGAAGGCAATTTTTCTCAAAATTACTTTTTTTCCTAATCACCAAATTTGCTGAACTTCTAAATCAACCCAATACTCCAGTTTATAATTTTTATTCATAAATATATATTTACTCCGCTTTACAGTTGAATTCCTCCTTAGAACTACACACAATTTTTTTTTTATTTTTTTTAAATAAAAAAGCATTCATGCATATAAATAACATGGAAAAGATGAATGAACTATTAATAATAAAAGATTGAGAATTTACCAGTACAGAGGGAAGAGCGGAGGAGGATTAATATTTTGGAATCGGAATTTATGTGATTTTTGGGGAAGAAGAGAATGAATGAGTGAGTTTCAATTCGGTACGTAATTAATATATTTATTTGAAGGAATGGAGTATTATTCTGTTAAATTTCTAGTTAGATTCGGAATTCCTTTTTCTTTTTTTTTTTTATTCTATTCAGTTTCCTTCTTTAATGCTACCCCTCCGTCCCAAATTGCTAGTCCCTCTTTCTTTTTTTGGATGTCCCAAAATAAATGTCCATTTTTCATAAAAAGTAAATACATACCTATTTTGCTCTTTTGTACTTTCACTTTTTAAGTTAAAGTTTTGAATAAAGAAAAAGGTAAAAAGGGAAAGTCAATATAAATTAAGCAAAAAAGTGCAATGATAATGTTGGGTCCTTAATAAGTTGGATTTCCCAAAAAGACCAGCAATTTAGGACGGAGGGAGTATAAATATGTAAATATATAATTTACTATAATTATTCACTGTAGTTAGGGTTTAAACCCGGCCCTCCTCCAAACCATTTTTAATTAGTATTAAAATATATATTTTGAACCACGGTTAGCCTTAAGCCGGTAATGAATTATGAGTTTAGTTTGAATATATAAGAAGAGTTTTATTAGAGCGGAGTTTAATTTTAAATATGCATAAAGTAATTTGGGTTGAATGTGTACAACAATTGGCAGGCTCAGGTGTAAACTTAATCACAATTTCTATTAATTACTTTATATTTACGACATTTTTTTTTTTTTTTTGTTCAATAAATAAAAGATCACAATTCAAAATGTGGGACGTAAAAATTAGGCATGACTAAGCCCACCTTAGAAAATCCGTATTATGATCGGCCCATAGTTCATAATCCTTAGGCCCATCATTACAGGTAAGAAATTGCCCAACCAAGTAAGATACTTTCATATAACTCTTGACCATTATCTGGCTACCTAGTCGGCCAACATGCAGAGAATAGCTGTGTTGGAAGATAAGTGATGGGAAATAATCACTTGTAAAAATATGAATACAGTTAAATGGTTCTTATCTTGAAGTAGTGCTCAAGTGTACGCTTTTTGTGCTTGACTTGCCAAATTAGAAAGACGGATAGAATTATTTTATTCCATCCAGATAGGATAAAACAATCACACCTCTTATTAGTTGGGATTCGTCAATCCCTTTCTCGGTAATAAAAAAATTTAGTGAGATAAATAATCCTCATCGATATTTAATTCCGACAAACACCAAATATGAAATAGGATAAAGTTATCATATCACACCTTCTTATCCTGCGCATCAAACGCAACCTTATATAGTTATTGTCATATTCCACCAACCCGAATGTAATCCTATATATATACATATGAATAATAAGGGAAAACTTACAACTAGCAAATTAATTATCTCCCCTCTACATTCACTTCCACACAATCTCCTTCTTCCTTTAGCAAAACTCTAAACTCTCTGCAATTGTATTATCCTTTTTGAACTTCCAAGCTAATATATTCAACACACACCAGGGATAATGTACTACTAGATTGGGAATTAAAACCACTGGCGGAACCTACTCATAAACAAATATGGTCTTCATTTTACCTTTTGCTCACTTTTTCATTGCTGGTTTATATTGCTCATCTTCATCATCTATATTTAATTAGGTTTAATTAACTTTTAACCACCCATGCAAAACTTAATATAATATTTTATTTTAGTGCCCCGTTGATTAAAGTACTTTTATGAAGATCAACTCCTGCAGTTATTATTTCACCAGCATTAGCATTTTTGTTTTACCATAAAAAATTTGGATAAGCTCAAATTTAAAATAGGAAAAAGGTGTTTTACGAATTTTGGGTGTGACTTTGTTATAAAAAAAAGAAAAGAAAAAAAGAGATAAGCAATAAAAATAAAACCACAATCAAACTCAAATTAAAGGAAAGATGTGAAGAAGAGTTTAAATGCGTGACTGGGCCAATCGATACGTGAAGAATTAAATATGTGAAATCTGACCAGTTAATTTTCAATTGTGGATAACTAAATTAATTTGAACGGTTCTTTTTAAAATAAATGCTCCAAATTAGTTAAATAATTAAATTTGGAATTCTAATAGAATTTTAAACGATTAGAACATACATTCTAAACAATGGTATCAGAATGTTATGGCATTGTAATTCTAAGAATTACAATTTTGTAGCATTACAATTCTAATAGGATTCTAAAACTATATAATCAAACACACCCTTCTAAGAATTACAATTTTAAAACTGTGTAATCAAACACACCCTTCTAAGAATTACAATTTTAAAACTGTGTAATCAAACACACCCTAAATTGAAATTGAAATGTACAAAACAAATAATAAGAGGAGATTAGAACAATACTTTTTTAAAATAAACTTATTTAAAATTTCAACTAACCTCTAGCAGTAGTAGTTTAAAATTTACTTCTAATGATCATGTCATCTAGCCCTTGTAACGTATTTAAAAATTGAATCAATAAAATATTCGAGGCATCACATTAAAACATAATATTTATAATTATTGTGATAACTTTTAATACTCGCAAGCGTACAAATCGGTTGATTATATAGCGGGCAAGAAATGTCGATCTCACAGAGACTCAACCAGTATGTTTTATAGTTACCTTGTTAATTTTTCACTAAAGTACTAATCTAATTAGAAAAGTTTTATGGGAATCAAACAAATTAAATAAAAAAAAAAGTAAAGCAAGTAAACTAAAATAATGAAACTAAATTAAATAATATTAAAAAAGATAACAAAATTAATGAATTAATTAACTAAAGTTTCGGAATCATATATTTAATATCATTTTCTTAACCCTAACACAAATTTACGCCAGCACGCAATAAATTAAATAAACAGAAATTAATAAAATTAAAATAAACTTACTTAGCTTAGAATTAAATAAATTAAATCTTCCAATCTTCAAATCTCCAAACAAAAGCAAAGGAAGGGAAAAAAAATAAAGAAGAGAGAAGATTCGGCCACTGTGCACGGCCAAAAATAAATCCTGCGGCCGGTGCTCTTCTCCCCATTTTATAATTTTGAAATGGGTTTAAGGCTTAACTTAATAAAATGGGCTAGGCTTAGATTAAGATATAGGCCTTGAGTACATTCTCCTTAATTGGCTACTTCTTATTTAGGTTCCAATGGACTTGGGTGCTTCTTATTTTAAGGCTATGCTAAATGGATGTAGGAATGGGTTTACACATGTACTTGATTATAATGAATTTTCACCCTTTTTAAGTAGTAGAATTTTGCATCGCAATTTCGAACTTAAAAATGGCTGAATTTAAAAAAGTGTTGATCTGAAAAGTTGTAGCTCTCAAAATATTCTTCAAAATGGGATCAGAATTGCATAATTTGGAGTTCCGAGTAAAAAGTTATGCGTTCAGAAGTATTGACTCACTTTAAGTGTCTTCACCTACTTTAATTTTTCTATTTTTCTTAATATTCTCCAATTCGTTTCTAACACCTGAGAAATACTAAAAATACAAATATTACTTATAATATACGCTCTCTAAATTATTAATTAGCACAATAAATTATACCAATTTCTTGGTATATCAATAATTTCAGATTTACAGTAAACAAAGTTAATCCAAAACCATAGATGATATTTTAAAAATATGTTATTTATTTAGGATTAAAATAATCAATGTAATTGGTTTTCATTAAAAAAAATCCTCTTCTCTCCGTTTCTCTCTGATTTTCGGAGAGAGATTTGGGGAGAAAGTTGTAATTAATGTTTCCCCTTTTCTCTCCATAAAAAACTCTCAAACAAGAGAATTCCATTATACAACTTGTATTTGATTGCATTATTTTTTTACGGAGTTCCACAGTACAACTTATGTTAGAATTTTTTCATTTTCCGAGGAACCCAAAAGCCACCTTTCTAGTCTACGTAACACAATTCCAAAGAATTTAATCCATTTCCATGCAAGCTAATCAAATGCACCCTCGGGGAGTTTTAAGTACTAGCAAGGACAAAGTGATCAATTGTGTAAGATAATCTATTTAAAAACATGCGAACAACACTAGACTAGGAGTGGAATTGGGCCTGGGCCCAAAGAGCTCTAGCCCAGCCCAAGAGAAAAAATCCCACTAGTTATATAAAAAATATGTTAATAAGCCAGTAAATTTTTTAGCCCAGCCCACAATCAGCCTAATCCATCTTCTCCAAACTCTGTTGAAAAGGGAAAAATTTATGAGCTAACTAGCCCACACTATGATACAAGAAAAAATAAAACCAAATAAATTAAAAAGTTTTTTGTTACTGCCGAACTAGCTCTCTCTCTCTCTCTCTCTCTCTCTCTCTTATAATATATTTACACGCATACACACATATGTAGATAAAATAATTTAATTCAATTCAATTTATTTAACCTTTTTGTGAATGTTCAGGAATTTATTTTAACTTTTTTCATTTTCTTAAGAAATACAATTTTGTTTTAAAATTAATGAATTGTTAAGAACATAATTTCTTTAGTATCAGGAAATGTAGTATATTAATTATATTTTTAAAAGGAAAACTAAAATTTTAATTTGAGATATGCATTAAAATTCTTATTTTTATTAACATTTAAAAGAAATTTGACGGTTAATTTAAACCAAAAAATATTATTTGTAATATAATATACGTTAACTAAGAGGAAATCATTATTCAATTTTATTGGTCTTTGAAAAAAAAATACTCTCTCCCACACACTTTCAGATTCACTTTAATTTCTTCCATCTTTTAACTTAAGTATCCATTTTATCGTTACAAACAAATATTTAATCTAACATACTTAATTATAAATTAATAGTTTTTACAATCACTAATTTTCTTCCATAAAATAGAATTACATTTAACTATATTATTTTTATTTAAAATTTTGAAAAAAAATTTCCACCATATGAATAACTTTTTTTCCTTAAAAATTGTAATGAGATTTTGTATTAATTTAGCCCACTCCGTCGAAAATAGTGGATCCACCCCTAATAGTAGTCAACACAGTGAACCACGTTTGGGTTTAGGAGAATTGTTCTAAAAGAAAAAGGAAACATAATGAAGGCAACGATTATGTCAAAAAAGGTAACTTTGGAAATATACCACCTTCGGAAATTATTAGGAACCACATTATTTTAATTTTTCTCTTGCATGTACGCGTTTGATTGCACTTAATTTTTATAGAAAATGCCACAGATTCCACATTTTCCATCTTTATTGGTGTGTGATTGCATAAGTGGGCCCAACCCCTCTCCCTCTCCCACTCCCAACCCACACCCTTAGACCTCGTTTGGTTCACAGATTTTAGTACTCGGGAAAGGAAAGTCGTTCCTTTCCTTTGTTTGGTAAGCACAAATTCCGAAAACACTTTCCCGAGAGAGGGGAAAGTAAGGGGTAAAACCATTCATCCCAAAACACATGTGATTGATTTTCCCATGTGATTTCCAAGCATTTATTACACAAATTTTAGACAATAATACTCTTACCTAAATACTTTCCATGGTTTACCAAACACAAGAAAGGAAATTTGATAGGAAATTTACTTTTCCACCTCCATGGGAAAGATAGGGGAACTAATTTCCTTTCCGTGAACCAAACGAGGCCTTAATGCTTTTGTTTCCATCAAATAATTATCCATGTAAAATAATTCAAAAGAATACAATCCTTTTCATGGAAACGAATCAAACCACACCCTAAACGTCCAGGTATTCAGTTTCCATGGCGCAACTTGCAATAGTCTATTTTTTGCTTCTCCCGTGGAATCCATTATCTCAATTAATTGTTTTACATGGAAAAGATTTCTATTGCAAGGAATTCAGTTATTTTCCATGAAAACTAATCAAAAGCACTGGTACATTTTTCATAGCACAACTTGCATTAGTCTATTTTCTTTTCCCGTGGACTCCAATATCCACCTTCCCCAATTTCTTGATTTCAATGAAAAAAATTATAGTACAAGGAATTTAGTTCTTTTCCATGTAAACCAATCAAACACCGTAAATTTTCAAAACCTAGACTCCTCAATTTTCGTTTTATATAACAAAATCAAAGATTTGGTGTAGTGCCCCTACCATTGTCCCAAGTAAAACCTGAATGAATCTATATAGGCTACTACATAATATTACAGTTATAGAGGATGTTTCCTCAAAACATTATGTTTCGCAGAATCCATTTTTAGATCATTAGAAGCACATATAATTTTCATGTCCCCCATAAATAATCCGTGGAATTTAATCCGACTTAATCTTTAGGATCGGTGTAAGATAAGCCATAATGATTACACTCGACATGGTTCGAATTGGATAAAGCTTTAAGAATAAAAGACTGTACATCATGATAAAGAATGCCAAATCAACCCGATCCACATAACATCTATGTGCAAACCTTATCTTAATTTCTGCACCTTCACTGATTTAATATTTCTTTGAATGAGAAAGACCACGGAGGTATGAAAAGAATTATCAATTCAGTTGAGCGAGAATCGTACCATTGTGTATCAAGTTGTTTGAAGCGAGGATTTGATTGAGAAAATTCAGTAGTGAGAGAGCTTTGAGCATGAGATAGACAATCCCATTCTTCTTCAACCAACTCTCTACTTGTATACTTTCCACAATCCCAAGATGAGTATTTACAAGTTGTAAGCATCCCATCTTTAATTTTGGTTCCCGTCTATCTCCCTTGAATATATATATATACAATATTTTCAAACACCTTGGGGTCAATCAGTGTAGTAGGAATAGAGAATTGTTCATTGATGCTAGGACTTTCGGTCTTTTCTTAAGAATTTGGTTGTAGAAGACAGGGACCTTCAGATTCATTTTAAGAAAAAAGTAGAAGGTTCCGGTCGAGGGTCTAAATGGGGTTTATACAATACGTAAGCTAATATCAGTTGGCGCATCCTTCCCCTGTCTGATCTTCCCTTTTTTTTTCTTTCTATTTCTTCAACCCATTAATCATTATAACTAGATCGATAGCACAAACCATTTGAAATGGATTTCTCAAATGCTTCCTTCTATCATGGGTACCAACGATCCATCTTTCAGCACGGTGGCTGTTTCCATAAAGAAGACACTAGGTGTTATATTTCTTTTGTAAGCCATGTTTCCTACTTCAGTTTCAAGGCCGCCTCCAACTGTTAATAAGCAAATTCCTTAGCATGACAATTATTAACTAGGCATCTGCACAGGGGCGGAACTAGGGGGACAGGACGGGCTTCAGCACAGGCGAAAATTTTAAAAACCTTACTAGCACTTGTAAAATAAAAAATAAAAAATTAGTAAAAGCCCACCACTTTATTACATTTAGCCCACTCCTCAAAAGAATCCTGGGTCCGCTTCTGCATCTACATTTGCATCATTTGAACTCGAAAAAAAAAAAAAAAAAACCTTGAGTCTAGAACATATATAATTTAGATCTAAAATGCACCGACACTTCGAAGGTGGCATATCCATATCATGTACTTATCCATAGTTAATGGATAAATAATTAATTACAGATATTTCAGTGATACTCTTGGATACGCATTGGATACAAGGTATCCAAATCTAGCGAATAATTTTTTTTTGTTCCCGACACTTGATCCATGTTCTTGAAGACTTGCAGACATGTAGATAACAAATTTTTTTGGATAGAAACAAAATTGAAAACTAGGCAAAACTAAACAACAAGAGCCCAACACAAAAAAAAACACTTAAGACAAAGCAAAAACGAAACTAAAAGCAAACGACCAAAGATTCAACCAGTACCCGACGGGTTTAAATCCCCACGCAAGATAGCAGTAAGGGCCGAAAGAATATGAGACTTTTATACTGCAGAAAGGGAAGCTGATTTCTGTGCAGAAGTTAACCAATGATCAGCAGGATTTCCTTGGCAACCAACAAAACGGAAAACCACTCCAGACAAGGTCTTCGCCTTGCTCCTAATATCTGAGATGAGAGGAGCACCCAATCAATGAGGGGAGATATTGAGGTCCACAATTGCCAATGAATTTAAGAAAAATCAACTTAAGTATTATATATCAAAGCAAAAGTAGGCTAGAAAACATTATAATAGATGAATAGGTCGGTATTTAATAATATTTTTTGAGGTTTCTATTACTGATTTGCTTGATATGATGATATTTTAATGTTTTTTCTATGTAAATATATAAGAATATATAGGATAATAAGTGTATCCTTTTCTAAATCTATAATATCTGTAAGTAGAGAGGAATTTGAATCCCTGAATTTATCCCGCCCAAGCCCTAATTTATTCTTGACCGCCTGAATTTTGGGATATCCGTGACCGTTGGTTGTTTTATACACAACACATGGCTCATTTTCTGCTCACTCTTATCACAACTCTCTCAATGCTCATCTCTTCTCTGCCCATAACACCAGTCACTAGGTGCTTCCCGCACCATCGCCAGCGACCCATCTCTCTACGAGTGCGAACACTCTTTGTTCCTTCATGGCTTCATCGCCAACAAAACCCCTTTCTTCATATTTTTCTCTCTGTGAGGTAGCTTAAAGTGCAACACCGAACTCCTCTGTATTTCATAACCTTTATGCACGGTTCTTCTGATTTGTAGAATCTAGGGTAAATTACCAAAAAATACAATGTACTTTACCCGTTTTTACAATTTGGGTAATGTACAATTTTCTCGACATTAGAAACATTGTACTTTATTTATTTATTCATTTTGGGTGATTTTATGTACAATTTTGAGGCTTGTTTTTACCCAAAATGACAAAATATTGCACAATCCTAGGCAGATATAGGCAAGTTGGTGTGTATAACTAGTGACTTCGCCACCATCTGTAACCTTTTGATGGTGACTTCTACGAGACCATTTTGTGTATACACATGGGGAATAAGATGCTCTACATCCATCCCAATAAACATGCAATAATCATCAAATGCTTTTAATGTAAACTCTCTAGCATTGTCAAGCCTTATAAACTTGATAGGATGATCTGGATGGTGAGCCCTTAAACGTATACTATGTGACAGGAGTTTTGTAAATGCAGCATTTCTTATGACAATAATGCGACATGTGACCAGCGTGTTGAAACATTAATCATAATCATAAAATGCTTGAATGCTCTACATTCTAGATGGATAGGTTCACATATATCTCCTTGTATCCTTTGTAAGTATGGGATATTTTATTTTGTATCTTTAGTAAAGGAATGTCTCGATCCTGCTTTTATTAAAGAGCAGGCTTTACAAAATGAGTGATGTGCTTTTGACACGGTCAAAGAGGCATAATGGGAGGGGGTGATGTTTCTAGTTCTTTAAAAGGTAAGTTTTGTTTTTAGCAATATTAGAATCGACTTATTAGTTTATCTAAAATGTGTTTCCTTCTACACTCATTAGAGGTAATATAAAGGTATTCTATTTTATCCTTACAGTGATTTTTATATGAAAACCGTTGTCACAAATATCTCTGAAACTTAATAAGCTAGGTTCGGGTAGCTCTTGGTGCATACAGAGCATTTGTAACTTTAAATAATGTGTCGTTAGGCAACAAAACTTTGGCATTACCTCGCCTTTTTATTACTTGCGTTGATGTGATCATTGTAGTCACAGAAGAATTATATGCTATTAATTCAACAAATAATTGCATATTCCTTAAAATAGTGTGGGTAGTTCCACTATCAATTAAACATTCAAGTTTTTCGTAAGTCTTTCTTATAATAATGAAATCGAGTATAAAATTCGAATCATATATATAAAAATTAAACATATCAAATACATCATAATAAAGTTTGAAATTTAATTAATAAAACCAACGATAATCAATCCAATATCTTGTTCAGCAATTTAATTCATCCAATTAATCATAAACTTTAAAACAAAACAATTGTCTAATTAAAAATTAGGCAATATAACTGTTCAACTATTTCTAAAAAATAAAGTGAATAAAGCAGATTAGTCAAAATCGAGTGCATTCATTAACTAAGCAAAATCATTCTTTTCATTAAATTTTGCTATTGTAAAGTTGGCATCAGCGTCATTATCTTCTTCATTAATAAAATTAGATTCAGGTTCTTTAGACTCTCGAAATCTCTTATAACTCGCTGCTACTTTAGCGCTTGCATGGCAATTATTGTACCAGTGCCCAGCAACTCCACACATGCAACATGGCTCATCGCCAACTCTTTCCTTTTTGATCGAATGGTTTTTAAGTGCATTTTTCATCTTGTTTCCCTGACCACTAGGTTTAATAGTACCAATTATTTTTCGTACTTTGGAAGAGCCTCCACGACCCACACCACGACTCCCACGTCCCATTCCACGTTGTGCATTGTTACCACATGTGTAGGGATCAGCACGTCCAATGCAAAGGGGATTGGACGTAGGGGTGTTGTCAAAAATCCGAAAATCGAACGAACGAACCGAACAGAACCGATCCGTTGCGATCCAAAATTTCCTAAACCGAAAAAAAAATCGAAACCGAAATCAAAAATCGAAACCGAAACTGATTGATTTGGGTTGGTATGGGTAGGGGATTCGGGGTTCCCGAATTAGACCGAAAAAGCTGAATCTTTTAAAAAAAAATTTGCTAACTTAATGTAATTACTTAAGTTGTCTTACAATATGTTGAAAAAAAAAGGAAACTTTCTTACAACATTTACAATATATAAATAACCCAACCCTATGGATTATTTATATTTACAAATAATTACTTAAGCTAATTATTAAAATAAATACATTATATAATTTTTTTGTAGCGCTTTTTGAGTGAATTTATATTTTTAGTGCAATTTTGAACTAAAGTTTTAACAATACAAAAAAAATCGAATGAGACCGAACCGGACCGAAATCGAATAATTTGGGGAGAGTTTGGGTTTCATAGGTACAGAAACCGAAATCGAACCGAATCGAAACCGAACTATAAAGTTTTGGGAGGGTTTGGGGTACCCTAATTTCTACCTCGACCAAAACCGAAAACACCCCTATGTGCTGATCCCTACCCACGTAACAACAATGCACAATGTGAAAAGGGACATGAGAGTCGTGGTGCGGGTCGTGGAGGCTCTTCTGAAGTATGAAAAAGAAATGGTGCTGATAATGTATTGTGGGAATAACTAAATTATATCTTTTATTAGATAACCCCTTTAAATAGAGTATATATACAAACAGTAAATAAGGTTAACAATAAAATTCAATGTGACCCATAATACATAATTTACACAGCAAATTTCCTAATACATATTATATCTAGACGATAGCACACTACGTGTAATTTCCTTCAATATGTTTCATTTCTTCTTCTTCTTCTTTTTTTTTGAACTTTATTTTTTAAAAAAAAAACAAAAAAAACAAAAATAATAATAATAATAATAATAATAATAATAAAACTTTTTTTTCAAAGTAAAACCAATAAATCAGAACATTTAAGAAAACAAAGCGCAGTTAATTTTTTTTTTCTCTTTTCATTGGAAGACCAAAACAGTGCACAATTGACTTTTTTTTAAAAATACAATCTTCCCGTTTACTGCTTTTTTTTCAGATTTAATTTTTGCAGTAATAAAAATAAAAATAAAACAATAATAATAAAAAACCATTTTTTCTTTTTTAAACTTTTTTTTTAGAATAATATTTTTGTAATAATTAGAAAAACGAAAATAAGAATAAAACTTTTTTTTCTTTATATTTTTTTGATAAGAAAATAAGAAATAGGGAGGAGGGAGAGGGTCCAAAAAATATTTAGGATTTTTTTCAAAACTTCCTTGAATATTATGAAACTTTAAATCGGTAACGGGGACAATGATTTAAAGAAAATTTTTATAATTTATTTGTCATTATTTTATTCTGCACTTAAATTCAATAAAATTCCATTGTTATATAAAATAATTAAATTATTATAGCGAATAAGTAGGAGTCGATCTAAATCCAAGTTAATATCTTAAAGGTAGGAAAGTTTGTTAAAATCCATTATTTTATTTTAAAATCATTTTTAATTCGGGATAATGGGTTATAGGGTTTCACTCCGTATTGTTTTATAACTCTAAGGGCAGACTCATGTTTGATGAAGAGAAGTAATACTAATTTCATAATTTGGTTTTACAATAACGATACTTTTCATAATATCAATTTATTTTAAGAAAAATAATAAATGTTGATGGACAAAAATATCCATAATATAAATATCTCTTATCATAAACATTGCTTGCTACAATAATGGTGAATCAATTTGCCCCTCCTCCCGCATCGAAATGTCCAATACCTTCTCTTTCTCCCCAGATTCCCATTTAACCATCAAATATTCTCTGTCTGACCTCTTTCACCACTACCCTCCCGACTCTCCAATTGTATCGCCGTTCTCATCATCTTTTTTTTTTCTTGCAAGTGCAATCATAAACATATATAACTTTTGATTTTTTGATATGTTGTTCAGGAGACAAAGTTACGTCAATCATGCGAAAAATCAAGAAGATCAGAAGTCGTTTTGCTATCGAAATTGACCAATTTCGACTGTCCAGTGGAATTTGAAAAAAAAATCAGATCGTAACTCTTTTTTTTTTTTACGAACCCTACATCGATCCATATATATACATATAAATAAATTGAGTGGATGATGATCTCATTAATTTTGTTGTTCTCTGTTTGTATTGGTGCTAAAATTATTTTGCACCTTCTGGTTGTTGTTATAATGAAGGGGTATTAATGTCTTTTTCGTACAGTGTCCGTAATTTACACGGCTAATTTATAAGTGTCTTTTACAATTATGTTATTATTAGAATGAGTCTTTATGCCTAATTATCCCTTTTAGTTTTTGATTTGAAATTATCTAAATTACGAAACTAAACTAATTAAATTAAATCAAACAAGCAAATAATCAATAATAAGAAATCTCAAGAAAAGATAATCCACCACCATTTTTATAAACAAAAAGCATATAATTATATTTTTAATATTCATCCCTACTATATAAACAAATTCAAATTCAAAATCATCATCATTCTTTCTTTAAAAATTTTAAAAAACAAAAATAAGTATCATTTGTATTCCAAATTATAATGATCACAAGAGATCTTTCCTTTATTTTATAAACATTTAAAGTCCTAGAAAGAAAACACATGTTATAATAGTGGTAATTTCAAAATCTGTTTTAATTCGAAACAAATGATTAAAAATTAACAATAATTAAATTAAGCCCAATATATCCATGATGGTTTCACCCCTCCGCTTTGGGGGAGAATTTAGCCAAGCATATTAATTAAATAACAAATGTAAATAAAATAATAATTCATCATTAAAACTAAAATTAAAGTATTTGATACAAATTATAGAAAATTAAAAAGAAAACTATAAAGTGTCCCTATTTATGATACTGGAATTGGCGTGTACCGCATAACTTTATGATGTTCACTTCTTCACCTTCAATACTACGGCCACACGACAACTAGTATATGGAGGGATATAATATATAGGGATTTTCTTTCTCTAGAACTCTCTAATAATATCTATATTTTATGTATTTTATCTTTTCTATCTATCTGTATCTATCTATCTGTGATGCCCCGAATCCCATTATGAGAATTTCACCTCCAGGACCCGGTTAATTACAGATGCCGTGCACGACGATGGTTTTAAAATAGAAAAATCATAACTTTTAAAAACTTTGTCTTAAATAAAATATGATCCGACTAAAATTCCTTTTTATAAAATTTCGGGAAGTGGAGTTCATTTCAATAACAAACCGTCCTATCATATAAAAACTATTTCTTACAAATGAAATCACAACCTGCATGTTCAAAGTCACTCCACATATAAAAACCAATCATACGAGTTTACATAGAAAGCCATTTATACAACAAGATCAATAGCAAGTACTTTAAACAGAAAGTCCGTTTACAATATACCCAAAACCAAAAGAATATACAACTTTAATTCCTTTTTAAAGGACTACAAAAGTCTAAAGTCATCAAAGGATTTCTATAGACGTACGCCACGCGCCATCCCAAGATGCTAAGCTTGCAAAACTATTTAGAAAATGGGATAAGCCAAAACTGGGCTCAGTGGGAACTATATAAGTTTTATTAAGAAAATACACATTGAAAGGAACATGCGCGTGTATTGTAATAAAACATTGTTTATACTTATAATAGTGGAAGTAATGTAATGCAAATCACCCACAGCATGCGTAGAACCTAATCACTAGGACACCTATCCTAGGAACCGGAAGCTACCCGAACCACCTACGCTATTCTTACCTTTTGACCTCTTATATGGATTGCATCCACAAACTTATAGCATAGTGTAGTAATCTAACTACGAGTTTAACTTAACTGATATCATTCGCTTCCTATGGTTCTTTATGCCGTGCTATTCATTACTTTCCACTGCTTATAATACATTATGAAATCCGTCAACTCGTACATGTCTACACAACTTCACAATAAGTATTACAACTCAGATGTTGGCATGTCATCAAGTGACTTTCTATAATACTAATTCACGTCCACAGGACTCCTCGTTTAGGATTCTAATATGAGTATTAGTACATTACACAATCAAGTCACATTATCAACTCATCAATAATCCCAACGAAATCACGCGAAGAGTACGAATAATAATAACAAGAGATATGATACAGAAACCATAACAATAATAAGCAAGTAATATCAATTAATCATATCTCTTGTATAAAGCCTCAAGCTTACACCCCGCAGTCACTAGGCTTAAAGCATCGGTTCCCGAAGGACCCCAAGTTCTAAACTAATCATGTCTTCTCCAAGTAGCGAACTGTCCAGAGACTCGGTCCTTACTTGTAATTCATTTGGAGATAAATCAACGCAAGATATTTTCCCGAAGACAACACTCCAAATACTTAACAAGAAGAACATCCATACAAGCACGTTCCTCCGATGATGGAACTACCTTAGGGTCTTTCACCTAAGTGTAGGGCTACTACTTCTCGGAACACACAGTCCCGTTAATAGAGCCACATGATCTAATTCACAAGCTAGGGAAGCTATAAAACGCAGGACTACGAAACTCGTTCGCGGGAAGGCAATATACATAAATATAATAATATAACAGGCGGCTAACACCGCACTGTACTGGGTAACCCTTTCCCTTGTTCGCTTTGGGTGTCTCCACTCCAGCTATGACTAGTACTGGTACTCCCGGCCTAGTATTTATATTCCGGTATCGCCGGCCTTAATATGGTGCACCTGTATAAGTATACAATGGTATTTATATCCCGGTACTCCCAGCCTGTCATTTATAGCCCGGTACCCCCGGTCTTATTATTATGAAAACTACAAATATATCAACAAAACCTCACAAATAGAATCACAATTAACCATATTGTATAGGGCTCCAACCATAAATCAATTGGGGCTTCAACCCACAACTAGTATCAATATTTAGACATAGTAGCTATAACCCAATCATATGGAATGGCTATGACCCTCAATGGTGAGGATATAACCTTATAGTCAATATCCAGAAAAATCATCACACATATGGCTATCGACATATATATACATAATCATCTTTATATGCATCGTTATCACGCATTACATCCATAGCCTTATCGTTACATGTTTATTCACATTTTACGGCCAATAGATTCATTATCATTATCTCACATTATATCACGTGTCAAGCTTGTAAAACTAAGGCCGTATGAATGATATCATAGTTCTCGGGTTATTCTATCAAGCCAAGCATCAGCTCTTATGATTCTCGCCTAACCGGTAAGCTTACGGCATGCTCGCCCCTTATTATTATGGCTAAGGCGGCCTGCACCTCACCAAATTACGTTCATCACATTTCTAGTACATACCAAGATTGTATTCTCATTGCTAGTTCAAGCAATAACCTACATACGGTTCTGGCTTAGTGGGTTCTTGATACATTCCCGTAAACCAGGTTCTACACTTGCAATAAATGATATATTTACGTATATTTATCGTTCCTAACCTACAATCAACCACTTACTAAGCATAAACACCAAAACCCCCAGTTTCTAGGTCAATCATGTAGCTATAAAATGGGTTCCTCATGAATATTCATGAGTATAAGCTAAAACGTGTATCTATTTGTTAAATCATGCAATTGAAGTCATGTTCTATCAATATGAATCATTAACTGAAGCATTATCTAGTCCAAACCCCATGTAATGCATACAACCTAGGGCTTTGATAAAATCCCTAATTTTATGTATAAAGTTTTAATACGACACAATATAATTTGAAAAGTAAGTTTAGTATTAGTGTTCCCACCTCTATTGATGATATTTCACGGAATTGAAGTCCTTAAAGAAGTGTAGGTGCCACAATCCCAAAGCCCTAGCTTCACCCTTGAGCTCCAATGGTAGTGACATGAAGATGAAAATAATGAATAGTGATGAGGGTGTAGATTTAGGGCTCAATCTTGGTTGATGATGAATAAATCATCAAAATAGTCATGAATCTCTCACTTCCTCTTTCTAGAACACTCTTGAGGTGTTGTCGGGTGTGTGGGTCGAATTGGGTGTGTTGGAGTGATAAATGGTGAGAAAATGGGGTTAAAAGTGGTTAAAATTCGACACACAGGGCTCCAAGATCGATCTTAGGAGCTCTCAGCCAAAGCTTATTTTACAGCACTAATCACTGTTAGTATTTTGGTCATAACTCTTTTCTCAGAACTCGGATTGGGGTGATCTTTATGTCCATGGAAAGATAATTTAAAGATATACAACTTCCTAAGAGGAAGTCTTCCCAAATTTTGGATGGAAAATTTTCAGACATCCTCCGAAGACAGCGCTCTGCCGAAACACTACCGAATGACCATATTTTACTAACCGACCCACTTCGGACGTTGTTTTGACCAACGAGGAGTGAGAATTGGCTTTCGGTCAAAACATAAAAGTTATAGAATGGTATAAAACCTAAACATGGGCACAAACGTGACTAAATTGGATAAGAGACGGAAAAGTTATGTAGCTCCAAAGTTGGATAAAAACCATAAATCACGTAAGACCGAAACTCACCATTTACAACCCGAAATCGATTCGGACCACCCGAATCATTGAACGATCACTCACACAAGTGTAAGTAGACTAATATGACTGGTGCAAGGTGCCAGAACACTACAAAACTTCATAAACTGAGATTTCACCATCCAAGGTGAAATAAGCGATTGAATGATGGCAACCACGGAGGAATAAATGAACGGGGTATTACACTATCTATCTATTTTTTTCTATATATTTAGCTCTAGGGGATGGGTGTATTTTTTTTCTTTGTATTTAGCTCTAGAGGGTGGGGCATGGGCCTATATATAGAAATAAGATATAAAAGTTTAAAAAGTTTAGAAAACTAGAATTGAAAAGGAAATAATAAATATGAGTTTAATTAGGATTATAATTAAGACAGCTAAAAATGAGTTGAATTTGAATTAGAAGATAATATGAAATTGAAATATACTCCTCTCTCTTCGTTAATGATCTTTAGTTGACTTTTTTCAACTTTTTAAACTTTTTATCCCAAGTTATTTATTCTCTACAAAAAGAAAAAATAAATATTATTTGTCTTTTTAAACGTTAATTATATACTAACAAAATATTATTTGCAAGTTTAAATTATAATTTTGGGTACTTATCACTTAAGTTCAAATCTAGCTATTTGCAATTCCTCTTACTAGATGATATGTAAAAAGTTCCATAAATATTTGTTGAATCGTGTGATATTTACTCCTAGTCGTGGAGAGAGATAACATCTCCTAAAAAAATTTGCAGCAAAAAAGAAAAATAGATTCGGGATCTTATAAAGTTGCGACCTCTGCCCTTTCACTACTTTACCATGTGACCCGTTGGGCTGAAGAACCAAATCAACATTTGGAAACAACATTTAATGTTATGTGCTGTGCACTATTTCCCCATTCTATGTAAAGAATCTAACAAAAAAAAATTGACCTTTTCACTCCCATATGTATTAAAGATAAAACTTCTTTCACAACTATATTAAAAAAAAACATATGCTAATGTATTGCACAAGTTGTCGAACTAGTTAAAACTATAAGGCCTCGTTTGGTTCACAGAAAGGAAATTAATTCCCCTATCTTTTCCAGGGAGGTGGGAAAGTAAATTTCCTGTCAAATTTCTTTTCTTGTGTTTGGTAAACCATGGAAAGTATTTAGGTAAGAGTATTATTGTCTAAAATTTGTGTAATAAATGCTTGGAACTCACATGGGAAAATCAATCCCATGTGTTTTGGGAGGAATAGTTTTACCCCCACTTTTCCCTCTCTCGGAAAAGTGTTTCCAGAATTTGTGCTTACCAAACAAAGGAAAGGAACGACTTTCCTTTCCCGAGTACTAAAATCCGTGAGCCAAACGAGGCCTAAGTAACATGTAATTATAACTTAAATAGAAATAAATAAAACAAAGCATTCAATAGAATTTTCAGAATTTAAAACCATCATTCACACCTGACCATTAGGCCATCTCCAATGGACATTTCTACACAAGCAAATTTTTATGATAGAAATGAATAATAGAAAAAATCTTCTCCAATGGGCATTTCTATCTCCATTTCTATCCTAGGTGGAAGTCTAGTAGGATTGGGAATTTTTATCACCATTTCTAGAAATCGTAATAGAAATTTTCTATTTGACATAGCAAATTTTCATTGGTTGTTGTAATACCCACTAATTCTCTCTCTTCTTAAATAAAGGGACAAGTAAGGAAGAAATGGAACAATAGAAATTACCATTGAAGATCATCTTTTCTATCATTTTATACCAATGCAAATATAATGCCAATATATATAAAAATATTATAAAATAATATTGACATATAAGATAAAAATGCAAAAATAGAAAACACCATTGGAAATGGCCTTACTCCCCCATCTAGATTTGCCCATTCCAGTCCGCCTCCTCCCTTTTCTTCAAATTCCCTGACCTCCAAATAAAATTGTTACCAAACAATGCCTCCACCTCCTCCAAGTTCTTCCCCCGTGTTTCAGGGAGCACCATATAAAAGAACACCAGCGCCAACGATGCAATCCCTGCAAACAAGAAGAAGGCTCCCCCTATTGTAATTCCTTTATACAAGGATATAAAGGTCATTGCTATGACCCCGCTTGTCACCCTATTCACCGCCACTCCTACACTGAACGCCTGCGCCCGCAGCCGCAGCGGAAAAATCTCCGCTGTGTAAACGGGCGTAATGGGACCCAAACCAATTGAAAAGAATCCAACGAATGATAACACTCCTGCTATCGCTAAAACAACGGCCCATATGATCACCTTTCCAGCATAGTGGTCAATAACAGTCAACGCTACCCCTAACAACGTCAGGGACATGATCATCCCACCTACACTGGATAGAAGCAACGGCCGCCGTCCGATCTTGTCCAAAAAGAACGTAGCCACCAAGATGAAACTTGTCTTGGTGGTTCCAACTGCTACGGTGACGAGTAGCTTTTTCGTGTCGTCTGTTATACCTGTTAGAAAAAAAAAATTACATTTTCGTGCAAAAAAGTTAAAAGCAGTAAGACTTATTGGCCAATAATTGGCAGAACACAATTTTTTAAGGTTATGTGGACAATTTAAGCACAGACCTTCCGAGATTCAACGATCAAGAAATTCTACCAGCAATTGTAGAATTCCATTGAAACTCTCAGATCAATAAGGAGTTCTACTAGGACTTATAAATTCCTTTGAAACTCCCAATAGATAGATTAAAAAAAAAATACTTGATATAAATTCCAAATATTTGCCATTTAGCCACGTTTATCTCAAACTAATTATTCCATTCAAAAGTATTATAAGTAAAACAATACCTGCTTTCTCGAAGATTCTCGGGCTGTACAAAACGACAGCGTCTATTCCACTCGATTGCTGGAAGAAGTGTACACCGATGGCTGCGATCAGAATGTGGCGAACGGACGGTGTGGGATGGATCAGGAGTTTTCTCCATACAGCATCATCTTGACTGTGTTTGGGGATTGGGACAATGTCGTCAATGCAGTTCTCTGGTATGCCGCAGGCGGCTTTGATGTCGGCGAGCCTTAGCTCAGCTTCGGCTTTGGTATCGGAGGTTTTCTCTAATACATACCTAGCGTCACTGAGGCGACCTTGCATTACGAGCCAACGAGGAGATTCTGGTAGGGCTATGACAGTGATTGCTAAGAAAATCGAAGGGATCGTTCCTATTCCAAGCATAAATCGCCAGCCCAAATGAATTGGAAGCTTTGAGAAAGCATAGTTTGATACATAACCGAGTAGTATGCCTGTTATCAAAAGTGTGTACGGCTTTAGTTGGTTGGAAAATTCAAGTGAAAATAACTGTTTTCCTGTGAATACAGTGCCTTGCAACTGTTTGGTTAGAAGTGGTAATGCGGAATTGGGGATTGTGGAAAATCCGAAGCACAGCCACAAAACAATTGTCCACAAATTATACAACATCTATTTTATAGATTAAAAGTATCTAATCGTACGAGACTTCATCTCATAACCTTTAACATAAATATGACATTTAATTACGACAAGACTAAATATTATTATATTATTTTAATGAGAAGAATTGCACATGTAGAATTTGGTCCTTGGCTGATAAGTGAATAAAAGGTGGACACATAAACTTTAGCTTTCCATCCGCCCCACCATATTTCGATCCAAATATGGGAACTCCAATTCCATACCCGTGGAACACCAAATGTACCCATGTACAATCTTAACGACAAACAACATGGGAAAAATTGGTCTTGTACGTACGTACCTACGTTAATGAAGACTTCGGAGAAAGATGTCAGGAATCCGCGAGATGAAGCCGGCGAGATCTCTGCAGTATACACCGGAGCGATCATCAGCGCATATCCAACTCCAATTCCAGCAACAAACCGGCCAACCATAAGGAACGCGTAGTCAGTGGCAAAACCCATCAAGAGTGCTCCGGCGAAGAATATTCCAGCGGCAACTACAATAGTCCACCTCCGCCCGGCCCAGTCGGAGGTACGTCCGGCAGCAGCTGCTCCGATGAGGGAGTAGAGGTTTATTATCCCAACGAGAATCTCAATCTGTACGTCAGAGACTTTAAGGTCTTTTTTAATGTAGATAACTGCTCCACTCATCACTCCAATATCTGTACAATGCAACCCAATAGCAATTGTCGAGTGTACGACATTTTGAGCATAATGTATATGTTAAGCATGATATTCATTACGGTTCTTTCTCCTAACAGCTTAAACTTTTAGGAGAGATAATTTTTAACAGTATAATCATTTAAACATTTTTAGCTAGAAACTTTTAATAAACTTATTGAACTGTAAGTCTACTTGTTAATTGTATGCAAGTCTGTTCAAACTTCAAAGATTAATTTTTTTTTTTTTTTTTTTTTTTTTCACAAAACATATAAATATTCAATTTTAGGGACTGTCGATATACAAACTAGACATTTAGAGATGAATTTTCAGTGTCAAAATAATAAAAAATATTTTTAGTGATGAAAATTCGTAGCCAGTTAAAGATGCAATCCGCATACGTCCACGGTCCACACCTTTTTGAACAAATGATTGAATCAACAGTACTAGGGATTGATAACTGAAGTAGGAAAACAGAAAAAAACATGAATATTAATTATATAAGCCTCTTGGCCATGAATATAAGGATGTCACTGGGACACTTTGGGTCGATCCCGCATTGTTAAAAATAATACTTGGCCAGCGACAGCAACTATGAGCGACAATGGCGCGAACGGCCTACATTCCGAAAAAAAAAAAAAAAAAAAAAATTATATAAAAATGTATGAAGGAACGTAGAGGGATTATATATGTTAATTACCATAACCAAGTATGACACAAGCCATAGAAGCTAAAATGGAACAACCAAAAGCATACTTGTTTCTTTTGGGTCTCATTTTTGGAGTACTACTTTCCAATTCCGACGAGATTATTATTCGTTCCTTGGATTCGCCGGAGATACCACCGTTCTCTTCTAGTTTCCGGTCAACCATCGTAGAGAGATGGAGAGAAATTGGGTTTAATGGTAGCTGGAATAGGGAGATCAATCGTGTGTTACATATTGTTTAATTCAATATAATATATATATTAAAAATATTAGGACAAAAAGATATGATTTAAAATTTGTGGTGAAATGAATCTTTGGATAGTGGGACCTAATTACTGGCAAGGGGTGGCGCCTATTAATCACAAAGTTCCATCTTGTTTGGTTAGGTAAATTATTTTATTTATAAATTAAATAAAATTTTAATTTAATAAAATAATTTCTTATGCAATTTTTTCCGTTTAAACTTGTACGATATTTATAATTTATGTAATTTTAATTATATTTTTTTATTTTCTAATTTAATATCTTACGTATTTATTTAAGTTTATAATTTTATATACTAGTTCAATTTTTTATCTCAAATTAGATAATTTGCAAATTAAACAATTTTAAATTATCAATTTACAAAAAATTAGAGAATAACTAAATGGGTTATTTGTATTTCTCTTATCGATCATGCAAAAGAATTTGATTCATATTTATTTTATTTTGTGTCTCTGATATTAATTGTTGATATTAATTGTAGAACATTCAGCTAAGTTTCGGTTTAATTTGTTTAATTTTATGCAGTCATGTGCAAGAGTGTAAAAATGTTATTTACAAAACAAATAGCAAACTATTATTTGTAAGATACTTCTTTTTTTGGTCTTAAAACCGGTGTATCCCCAAAACTTTCAATCAAGATACTAATCACTGTTCGCAGCGAGAGATCCTTAATAAGGTAAACTGCATGACTCAAGTGAGTAACTCCAAGGTGTCGAAGTTTGAACTTGGGATCTTTCACCTCCACTCGAGTCGGTCACCTTGAGACTTGGTCTATTAATTTATTTATTTTTGTTGTTTACACTAAAATTATTGAGTAAATCAGTCTTAAAAGAAAGTATTAGTGCACTAAACTTGAGTGATGTTACATACACCCTTATTTTGTAGTTAGAACTCCAAAATTCCGAAACAAAGTTTTCGTTTATAGGAGCAAGAAAAATATTAAGTATTTGGTGTATGGCTACAAATTAAGGGTTGGTTGTTCCAATACATAACATACAAGTTGATAGCAAGTTGCCGACTTAATTATCAACATTTGGTTGCAATTTACCGAGTTAGATGTTAAAATTCGGTAACCTTTTACCGAAATCAAATGTCAGTGAAATATTTTTAAAAATTGACTTGGCCAAAATTTGCTGAATGTCAAATATGTGGAAAGTTACTTAAACGAATGTTGAAGCTCGGCAACAAGAACCGACTCGATACTTAAATTTGGAGTGTTACCATATAGAGTTGGATGCCCCAATAACATACAAGTCGGTAGCAAGTTGCCGACTTAGATGTCAACATTCGGTGGCAATTTTCAAGTTAGAGGTTAAAATTCAGTAATCTTTTGCCGAAATCAAATGTTAGTGAAATATTTCTAGGCATTAACTCAGCCAAAGTTTGCCAAATGTCAAGTCGGTGGAAGGTTGCCGAATCAAATGTCGATCTTCGGTAACAAGACACCGACTCAGTACTTAAATTTAAAGTGTCACTATATAGATACCATAATAAATAATTGTTAAATTATAATATTAGGATTACATTGATTTTTTGACTACAAAATCAAAGTGCCTATAACATCATCCTTAAACTTGTAACTGATGTCGCCAATTATTTTAACAAATGCTTACTATTATATAGAATCAAAAGCATTTTCAAAGTTGTGTCCTATTTTTTAATTTTTTATTTTGTCCAATGGGCATTAATTGTAAATATAACTTTATAGTATAATGTATACAGTGAGATTCATTCTATTATTATTGAGTTCTTTTTAAGACTAAGGTAATTTTAAAATTTATTTGTATACATAAGGTACTTTTCAACTTAATTAGGAAAATAGGTATTTCAGACTTGTTGTCCTTATTAGACAACTCTATAAATTAGACTTTGACCCCCTAGACTTTGTTGTAAATTAAATTATAACCCCTCAGATTTTGGACAAAGACGAGAAAACCCCATTTGGTATCAGAGGGTTAAGCTACCCCAAGCTTCTATCCTCACAAACTTCAAACAATAGACGATTGTTTAAATGCCCTTGAGAATATTCCCTCGCAACTAGACCTCTATTTTTGGAACAATCCAGACTACCAACCTATCCCAATTTATAAAATCCGAACATAAGGGTATTTAAATACTCAGATTGAAAGTTGTTCTCACATATAATATATATACCTTTAAAACACTCAGAAAGCAAGCACATTATTGCAAGAGCAATAAACTGCATCTTAGACCAAAACCAATACTTATTATTAGTTTTGCAACAGACTCACATAGATCTCCAAAAGATCTCATCAGCCATCCAACATTTGGATCTAGAGACCAAAAATGATACTAAACTAATTAAAATCTTAGACCAATAAATCCCTTTAAATTTTGTTGCCACCTTGAGAGAAATCCTCTTTACCACTAAAGAAACTAAGATTATTTGCAAAGAGAAAAATTTCTTCTCTAGAGACAAGAATTGTCGAATTGACAACACAAATATGACAATTAGACATTGATCTCACTAGATTATCCACTGAGCAAACAAAAATTATACCCAGACTACACAACTATATTCCAGAAGTATAAAAATGAAAATAGGTCACTCAGACTGGAAAGAAGTACCAGGAGGAATTATTCCTCAAGATATATCATAATTCTATTGAAGGATAGTAGAGAAGATGAGCAATGATAGATTCGTTCATAGATTTTTGGAATCAAAAATTAATAATGCCAGTAAGGCAACTTTCTGTATTATAGACAAATTAAATTTTATTTCTACATCAATAGCGTCTACTCAAGATTATGAATATAATTTATCCTAAGGAATAAGAAATGATTTGTTAGGTCTATATTTTTAGTTTGCTTAATTCCGATGCCAAGAACACTTTCCGTTATAATTGTTTGAGTCAAATTGAAAATTTGAAAACGCGACAATTAACAGAAACTCGCCGAACTTACCGGATTCATCGTACATAATTCAGGACCTAAAGTAAGTTGAGTTTATGGTTTGATTCAAAATATAGGTGGTGTTTGAGCTTAAAATTCGTATTTAAAAAGCTTTTGAATCAAATCTATTTTTAAGTATTTTTATCAAGTTTTGTCATAATTCGAAAAAGCTCAGTTGACACAAATTATTAAGAAAATTTATTTTTTGTCTAACATGTTTCATAAAGTTGTCTTTAAAATTTAAGTCAAATTGGTGCCCAAACGAATTTAATACGAAAAAATAAAATAAAAAATATAATTATAATAAAAAAAATTTAACAAATTATTTTATTAAATAAAAGAAAAAAAAAAGTTGAAAAGTCGAAGATTCCACTTTGAAAAGCCAAACCCCCGTGCCTTTCCTTGAAAAATCATAATGGGCCTAGCCTTTTTTAGCACTGCCACGTGGATATTGAAAATAAAGGAAGTACACAGCTTTTCATTGGTGGACCGGTACAAGTTAGTAAAGCGTAGACCGATCCGACGCCAATTCAGCCCATAGAATTTAATTCCCAATTTTGGATCGGTTCAAATTATCGAGACCCGTAGTGGTTCGGCGTGTATTTTTCTAGATACGATTGTTTATCACAAAAATTAATTTTTTAATAACTTTTATGTCACGGGTACAATCTCTCTCTAGGGTTTCCTATGAGAGCTTTTCCCTCTAGGGTTATCTAGAGTTTTTTCTACCTGCTTCGATTATCGTTGTCAGGTTTTGAGGGTCTGAGATGGACGATTACCAATTAGAGAATTTGATGAAGGCGATCTCACTGACAGAAGAAGAGGATACGGTTACGATAGTGGTAGATAACTTGTTGAGCAAGAAACGAGAGGAGGTGGCATGTACGCTGGTAGGTAGGGTTTTAACGTCTAAGGGTGTGAACAAGGAAGGGCTGCGCCTCGCTATGAGGAAGGCCTGGGGCCCGCAACGAGGGTTTCTGTTTGCTGAATTAGGGCAAACCCTGTTCAGTTTTAAATTTGAAAAACAAGGTGATTTAGATTATGTATTACGTAAGGGACCATGGAACTTTGAGCATTCCCTTGTTGTTATTCAGAAGATGGACGGATCTGTTCCTCCTTCATTGATGTCATTTGATTATGAAAGCTTCTGGGTTAGGTTTTATAACCTCCCGCTTCTGTGTCGTTCACGTGAAGTTGGTTCTCTCTTGGGTGAAAAGCTAGGGTTTACTGAAGATGTGGACGAGGGAATCAACGGGGATTGTAATGGAAGATCACTACGGGTTCGGGTTAGGATTAATATCCGACTGCCATTGAAACGAGGGGTTAAGATTGCTTTCGAGACCAATCCACAACCGGTATGGATTCCGGTTACGTATGAACGCCTTCCTGATTTTTGTTTCGAATGTGGGTGCATAGGGCATGGGTTCAAGGATTGTGAAAAGTACGCTTCTCTTCCACTTGAGTCTAGGCAAGGACGGAGACCCTATGGGGCGTGGCTGGGAGCTCAAGCTTCATTCACGAGAGGGGGGGAGAATAAGGATTACTCGAGAGAGAGTAGTAAAAAAGACGCATTTACGAGCAGTTCCTCATCACCCTCTATGTCTCGTCATACAAAAGACTTGGGTAAACGGGATAGCATGGGACGATCAAGAGAAGAAGAATTAAGGCTGGTTGAGATTCCGATTCGGAGTACCTCCTTAGTCGACAATGCCCTCATGACCCGTGAGGGGAGACTGGCGGAGGTGGAAGGCTGCGCTCGCGATAATGTCTTAAGCCTCTCGGCTGACCAGCATCATGTGGATGAGGGGCATAACTCTGATGGGTTCAGGGGTTTCAATGCATCCATTACTACTGGCAGAGATGATAGCCATGGGAAGAAAGGCCCTTTGCGAGTGACGGTTCCAAGGCGGGGTAGACCCAAGAAGGCGAAGAAGAACACCTCGGGGAAAAATCAGGCTCTTAATGGTGTGACTGGAGGAAAGAAAAGAGCTGGTAGCCCGCTTAATGAGATTGAAAATAATAAGGTGAGACGGATTGGGGGGGCAGAGGTTTTGGAGACGGAGGCTGTCGAGAATAAGAGAACGGCGGAGACTGCGGCGATGCAGTCCCGCCGAGGCCAATGAATCTTCTAAGTTGGAATGCCCGGGGGCTTGGGAACCCCCGGACATCCGCATCACTCCGTAGGGTGGTGTTTAATAAAGATCCCGACTTGGTTTTCTTAATGGAAACTAAGATGTTGGCGAGGCAAATGGTTAGTGTTCGAAGAATGCTGAATTTTACTAATGGTATCGCAGTTGATCGGGTTGGTTTGGGGGGTGGTTTAGCGCTGTTTTGGAAGGATGGGATTGAGGTGAATGTTCAGTCCTTCTCGACTTCTCATATTGATACTCAGATTCGCATCGGGGACGGGGCGTGGTGGAGATTCACTGGGTTTTACGGGCAGCCAGCCACTCATTTGCGGTGTCAGTCTTGGAACCTCCTTCGTCGGCTCCGAGATCATGGTTCTCTTCCATGGTTATGCGTGGGAGATTTTAATGAAATCCTTAACGGAAACGAAAAAGAAGGGGGTAACGATAGAGCTTTTGATCAGATGGAGTCCTTCTCTCAGGTGCTTAATGATTGTAATCTGGTGGACATGGGTTTTCAGGGTCCAAAATTTACGTGGCGGCGTGGTTGGGGTTACAATGGTATTCGTGAGCGGCTGGATAGGGGTGTCTGCACAGAGGAATGGTCCTATTTATTCCCGGAAGCCGAGGTGTGGAACTTGGGATTTAATTTTTCAGATCACCGTATGATTTGGATCTGCTTGCAGAGAGATGGGTTGCATGGGCAGCAGGATTATCATACTAGGCAATCGGGTAGGAGAGTGGGGCAAAAGCGATTTTTCTTTGAAAAGGCTTGGCTAAAATCTGATGAGTGTTCAAATATTATAAATGCGGCCTGGGTTTCTGGTAGTGGTGTGGAGGGTTCGGCGTTGACGCGTTTGGGAAATGCAATATCAGAATGTTCTAAAAAGCTGAGTGTGTGGAATCGGTCTTCTTTTAGAGGGTTCGATAGGCGTCTTCGTCAGAAACAGGCCGAATTGGAGGAGTGCTGGTCGACTCAGGTGGATGCGGAGTCGATAATCCATGCCATAGCTCTTGAGAAAGAAGTAGCAGACTTACTAAACCAGGAAGAAACTTACTGGAGACAGCGCGCAAAGGCAGACTGGATTAAAGAAGGAGACCGCAATACAAAATTTTTTCACCAACGCGCCTCTCGCAGAAAAAAGAAAAATCGCATCGAGGGTATTCGAGATGAATCTGGGAGGTGGTATTCATCCTTGGAGGGTATGTCCAAGGTGGTTTCAGATTATTTTTCGAATTTATTTTCATCTTCTAGGCCTTCGGAGGAAGCTATACAGAGAGTGGTTCAAGGTTTGAGTCCACGGGTTACAGAAGAGATGAACGAGTTTCTTACGGGACCGGTTTCCTTAGAAGAGATCCGGGTAGCAGTTTTTCAGATGGGCCCGACAAAATCTCCTGGACCGGATGGCTTTCCGGCGTTATTTTTTCAGAAGTTCTGGGAGATTGTGAAAGACGAGGTATTTAATTTTTGTAAGGACTTCTTTGATTCTTTTAGCCCTCTTGCCGATATAAATTCTACCAATATTGTTCTCATTCCAAAAAAGGCTCGGGCTTCCAGTCTCGTTGACTTTCGACCTATTAGCTTATGCAATGTGGCTTATAAAATTATCTCGAAGGTGCTCGCTAACCGATTAAGACAGGTTTTGCCGGATATTATTTCGCCAAATCAAAGTGCGTTTGTTAAGGGGAGGCTGATAATTGATAACATCATTCTAGCTTTTGAAGCGTTGCAGTGCATCAATAATAAGTCTTCCGGTCAGGCAGGAGTGATGGCGGCTAAGTTTGATATGAGCAAAGCGTACGATAGGGTGGAGTGGGGTTTTTTGAGAGCAGTGATGGGCCAGCTGGGTTTTTGTGATAAGTGGTCGCGGTGGGTCATGGAGTGTGTTTCGTCGGTCTCCTATTCATTTATTATTAATGGAGCTCGATCGGGTTTAATTCGTCCGGAGCGAGGCATTAGACAGGGTGACCCTCTATCCCCCTATTTATTTCTTTTTTGCTCAGAGGGGCTCGATTCTCTTATCAACGGGGCTGTTCGTAGTAGGTCGCTCGAGGGTATTGCCATCGCCCGAGGTGGCCCAAAATTAACCCATCTTTTCTTTGCTGACGATAGTCTAATTTTGTGGCGTGGTGGGGTACATCAGTGCTGGGTTCTTAAGCAGATCCTTCAGCTTTACGAGGCTGCATCCGGGCAACGTGTTAATTTTGACAAGTCGGCTATCGTCTGTAGTGCTAACATGGAGCCGAGATACAAACAGGTCTGTGCCAGTACTTTAGGTGTGAGATTGACCTCGAGCTTCGATAAATATTTGGGCATACCCTTGAGCTTTGGTCGCAGTAAGCAAGCATTTTCGAAAAATATTAGGGATCGGGTCCTTAATCGCATCCGAGGGTGGAACGGACACATGTTTTCGAGAGGCGGTAAAGAAGTTCTTATCAAAGCGATTCTTCAAGCAATCCCGAATTACTTTATGTCATGTCTTCGGCTCCCTGAGTACCTTTGTCGTGATATTGAATCTTTAAGCTCTCGCTTTTGGTGGAATTCGTTAGAAGAATCTAATAAGATTCATTGGGTGGCATGGAATCGCCTTTGTGTGCCCAAGGCGTCGGGCGGGTTGGGTTTTAAGAAGCTGGTTGAGTTCAACCAAGCTATGCTTGCTAAAGTGGGTTAGCGCCTTATAAAAGATCCTAATTCTCTTATCTCTCGGGTTTTGAAGAGCAAATACTTTCCGCGGTGTGATTTTCTTGATGCAGGGATTAAAAGGAATGGGTCGGTTGTTTGGCGAGGTATTATATGGGGGAGAGAACTGCTCCTCCAAGGAGTGAGGTGGAGGCTCGGAAATGGCGATCGAGTGAGAGTCTTTCGAGATAAATGGATGCCTAGACCATGGTCTTTCAAACCGTGGTCTCCGCCGGGACCTAATATTGATTCTTTAGCAAACCAACTCATCCTTCCTTCTGGGGTTTGGGACGAGACAAAGGTTAGGGAATTTTTTCTCGATGCTGAGGTGCCAGATATTCTGCGCATTCCTGTTGGGTCGCGTGCTCGGGAAGATGTGTTAGTGTGGCATTTTGACAGCTCGGGCGAGTATTCGGTGCGGAGTGGGTATCGTGCGGCGCGGGCGCTTAAGGCTGAGGAGGGGTCGACCTCGCCGGGTATCGGGGCGTGGTGGAAGGTTCTATGGAATCTTAAAATTCCGAGTAAGATTCGTATCTTCTTATGGCGTGCTTCGAATGAGTCTCTTCCAACCAATGTCGGTTTGTTCCATAAACGTGTGATCTCTAGTACCACCTGTCCGAGGTGTTTGAGCGGTAGGGAATCGGTTTTTCATGCTTTGTGGTCTTGCCCGAAGGTGAGAACTTTTTGGCGTAACTCGGCATTGAAAGAGGTCAACGAGCAGTTCGGGCAGTGGGGAGATTTCGGACAGCTTTGCCTTCAATTGTGTAGCCTAAATCCGAAGGTAGACCTTGTATTCTTTGCCGTTTTATCATGGTTGATTTGGTCGGACAGGAACAAAATAATTATGGGCTGTGACGGAAAGGCGGGCGAGGAGCTTGTGGTGGCTGCAAGTGCTTGGCTCGACTCTTTTAGATCGTTGATGGTTGAGGGTGAGGTACAACCTTTCCTTCAGGCAAGGACCTGGAAGAAGCCGAGTGAGGATGTGGTTAAAATTAATGTGGATGCTGCTATTAATCCTTGCACCCTCAAATCTGGGATTGGAATTATTTGCCGTAACGAGGTCGGTGCTGTGATGGGGGTGGTGGCGAAGCCGGTTTTCGCAGCTCTCCAAGTGGAGGAGGCAGAGGCTCTTGCGCTCTTGGAAGGTTTTAAGTTTGCCCAGGGTGTCGGGGCTCGGAAGGTTGAAGTCGAGAGTGACTCTTTGAGGGTCGTCGGATTGTTTCACTCGAACTCCCCCCCATTGGCTGATGCGGGCGTGTTCATCTTGGATTGTTGGGATGTAGCTAAGGCCTTTGACTCCGTTAGTTGCTCTCATAGTTTTAGATCCGCTAATCAAGCGGCGCACTCGATTGCCGCAGTTGCGGTAACTTTGGATCATTCTCAATCGTGGGGGAGTGATGTCCCTGACTGGATTAAGACAGTAGCTTCGGTTGATTTAGTTTAATGTTGCTGTGTTACTTTCAAAAAAAAAAAATTAATTTTTTAATATTTTTAATCTATTTCAAAAAAAGACTTTAACTCTATATTTTTTTTATAAATATAACTATTGGTTTGGGTCAAAAATACATTATTCTAGAGAACGTTTGAGAGAAAAAAATATCCAAACGCTATAATCAAATTTTTGAGAGTTTTGAAACACTCACCTAGGTTTTGTTTATATGCCATAGGACATTCTATTGTTCTTCAATTTTAAGAACTAGGGTTCCAAACGTTCACGGGTCCTGCAGGAGTGTCTTTGGTTGCGATAAAAGACGGGGTGAGCGAAGTGGCTAATGTGCGATAAGGGAGATCGCAGGTGGGGGAGAAGGATTGTGATCAAGTGCGTGAAAGGAAGCAACAAGTAAGCCGGAATAGCGGGAAACGCTATGCCAAGCCAGCTGCGGTTGGATTCTACGTTTAAGGAATTGATGGGACTGTTGTGTTAATTGTGAGAAAGCAATTTTTGTAAGTCAATCAAGTCTGGAATTCCGTTTTGATCATAGTGAAGCACTATCAGTTAGTCCCGATGATTAGTCCTACGTAAGTAGGGTTACCTCGTAAATTCCTGATGTTGTGTGATTGCTTTTTGTGTGATTACTTGATATAATTGTTAGACAACACAACATAAGTTTCAACAGTAAAATTGAGTAGACCTAGGATTTTAATTCCGCTTATCAAACTTTAAACTATATTTGATAAAAACCCTAAAATCAACCTAGGCAATACGATCCATCGAACTTGTGTTTTCATCAATTGGTATCAGATGAGGTTTCCTTAATTTGCTAGGATTTGCATCTAGGTTGATTTTCGTCTATTTGTTTACTTTTCTTTGCTTGATTTAATTTGTTTTCCATGACTACGAAGATTGATTCGTATAAGTCCAAGATTACTACACCTAATGGGTCTAATTATAACTATTGAAAAATTCGCATGACTTTATTTACAATATTTAGACGAGCGAATTTGGCAAACTGTTTTAGATGGTTATACTAGACCCACTGTAAATGTAGATGGGAACATTAGACCTAAACCTGTAGCCTCATGGCTTATGTTTCTGACAAAGAATTTAAAAATATTTCAAACTGTACTACTTCCAAATAGGGCTGGGATATTTTGACTGTAATTTTTAAATGAACCACAACTCTGAAAAGTTTTAAAATTCAAAGGCTCATGATAGATTTTGAAACTATAACGATGAAAGAAGATGAGTCATTTGATACTTTTCATAGTAAGTTCAAAGACATAGTGAATTCTCTGTACAATTTTGGCGAAATAATTTCTGAACCCCGCGTTATAAAGAAAATCCTACGGTCTTTGTCTGATAGGTTCCTTCCAAAAATTACTACCATTGAAGAAAACAAGGATTTGGATTCCTTAATGGAAAATGAATTAATTGGTTCTCTTCAAACTTTTGAATCTAACCGACTTTCAAAATATAAGATTCAAAATGATAAGGCAGATCAAACCATTGCA
Organism: Lonicera japonica; assembly: GCA_021464415.1. NCBI lineage: Eukaryota > Viridiplantae > Streptophyta > Magnoliopsida > Dipsacales > Caprifoliaceae > Lonicera > Lonicera japonica. The sequence goes on along the minus strand of CM038471.1, from coordinate 17,965,677 downwards.
TTTAGAGCTAAATATGGAAATATAGTTGAATCTAATAAATACTTTATGTCTGATTTTCAAAAGATAGCTAATTTTGCGCGTAATTTCAATAAATTCATGAAACAAAATTAGAAATTTGGCAATGGTGGTCAAAATTTTGGGAATTTAGAGAAAGGGAATTCTGAGAATAAACCCCAATCGAGTGAGAATTGCTTTGAGTGTCAAGGTAGAGGTCATAAAGCTTTTGAATGCCCTACTAGGATTAAGAGATTAGAGAAAGAGCTTTGCAAAAAGGGAATGCATGCTACGTTTAGTAATGATGAGGAAAATTTGGACACTCAAAAGAAATCTCATGATTATTTAGTTTTTGCCTCAAAAGTTTCCTTAGAAGAGGTGAATCAAGAGATTTTCAAAAATTCACTTTCTGACGACGAGGAAGACTTTTCTAATCTTCAATCAGCCTATGACGCACTTTTACTAGAATGTCAAAAACTTTTCGTAGAAAATTCAAAACTTATGTCCAAAAATAATTTTTTTGAAAAAGAGATTATCGATTTGAAAAAGGATAAAGTTAGTTTTGAAAATTCAAAGGCCGAGAAGACTAAATTTTTTAAAAAAATTAGACAACTTCATAGCGATAATGAAAATTGTCTTGGTCTAATTAGTTCTTTAAAAAAAGCAAATTTGGAGTATGAGGATAAAATCAAATAACTGGAAGAAAGAGTTTGCGATCTAACTCAACAACTTAAAAACGCTTTAACTGTCAAAGTTGGGTTAGAAACTAGTTCTAAGAAACTTGAATCAATGCTTTCAAATTAAAAAAGTGGAAATAACAAAGAAGGACTTGAATTTTCAAATTTTGATGCTAAAAGCAAACCAAAACCGTTTTGTTAAAGCCGCTCCTTAAAATTCAAGTGTCAAGTGTACTAGTTCTTTAAAGTCAAAAAAATTCATTGATAGAATTCCTCAAGCTCCAAAGAAAGCCAAGAACATCCAAACGGAAAAATAAGATTTTACTCAAAAATCAAATTTTCAAAAAATTTCCCATTCGGAAGTTCTTAAAGATTAGGTGATATCTTTTGATGTGTATAAGCACAGACCCCCACAACCTTTTTGGTGTGAGTATTGCAAAAGAAGAGGTCACTTAAGAGAATTTTGTAAGTAAGTTTTAAATCAAATGCCGAAAAATGTTTCAATTCCTAGACCGAAACCTAAACTAAGAGGGAAAAAGAAAAAAAAGGTTAGGGTTTTGGATAGTGAGGGACATAAGAAGGATAGGACTCCACATATTAAGAAAATTTAGGTCCCGAAAGGGATCATTGCACCTACTTAGATGATAGGGGGTCCACCTAGCATGGAATTGGTTGGATGGATGACTATGCTAGGTGAGTTTGTTACTTCGGTCGGTTTTAAATCCTCGTATATGTACCAAAGCAAAGTGAATTTTGATTTTGAATTTTCGATTTTGGTTTTGAATTTTTTATTACGATATTGCCTAAATTCTTTGGAAAATTCATCACTTGCATGGATGTGATTGTTACTACTTTTTATTCCGGATATCTTTAGATTTTTATAATTAAATGCTTAATTTGAAGATATATGTGCATAATGCTTTGACAATTCGATAACCGGTAGTATGTTATTTTAATTACATAAGAGTTTTTGTGTATATTTCACACACTACACTGCACAATCTACATCGATACATGTTGAATAATCACATGTGTTTAGGCTCTTGCTTTTAATTTGAAACTTCAGAAGCTCCCATATATTGTTTATTTAGGGAGAGAGAGTCTAAGAAAACCATTGTGATTTATGCAGTAAGATTTTGGTAATGTAGTTTTGAGCGAAAAATTAAAAGACAAGCATGTGACCAAAAAATGTAGAGGTGATGTAAAAGGGTTACCATAGTGGAAGGAGAATCGAAAGCTATCAAAAAAAATAGCTGGCCTCCACTAGGGGTGAAAGCCTCCATCGAAAAAGAAAAGAAAAGATGCTTGTACAAAAACATCATAATTTTGAATGCAAAATTGCATATTTTTTAGAGAAAAGAAAAAGATTGCTTTTGAGGGAGAAAATAAATTAGTTGAAAAATAATGGCTTAGAAGTTTTCTAAATTCTCTTGTCTATGGATGCGCGAGTGTTTCAAAACTCATAATTATTTGATAGCGCTTTGTATGATCCATATTTATAACACAATGGGATATATACTTGTACTATGTGTTACTTGGCGTATATATGCTAAATTGTTAATGAATTGGTATATGCATAGTACATGTATCATATTAATGAAAATCGAGTGTTTCAAAATTTTGCTCTCGAAACTCCAAATCAAATCCATAGAAAAGTTGGGAATTGGTGAAGAAGAGTTTCTCGAGGTTTAGCTAGAAGGTTTTGAGATTAACAGATATCTTTGCTAGTTAGAATCTTTTTTGGTTTAACATGATATAATATTTGCTTTAATTGATATTATTTGCTTTGCATGATCTTGTTCTTTTTATGCTTTGCTACTATCCATGGTCATTTACTGTCTATTCCTATGACAAAAATGGGGAGAGATGAAGGGAAAGAATGCTCATATGAGGGGGAGTAGTAAAGTAGGAATGTTTTTAGGGAAAGAGATATATAATATTTTTGCTTATTTAATTTTTGTATCTCTTTACGCCCATGCTTCACTAGGTGTTTGTTAAACTTTGGTATTTCAGGATTAACAGGTTAATTATCCAGCTCGTTCTTTTACCTTGTGAAGTGTTGCAGCCAACATCGTGACTTAGAGTTAGGCATGTCTTTGAGTCTTGTTGTTGTAAACTAATTCGACTTAGAGTCTGTAATGAGATGTTATAAACATTGCGTCGAAAGCCTCTGTATTAACTGTATGTGTTTTGTCGTTGGAATAGCCAAAGGAGGAGATTGTTAAGTTTATATTTTTAGTTCGCTTGATTCCGATGTCAAGAACACTTTCCATTGTAATTGTTTGAGTCGAATTGAAGATTTGAAAACACAACAATTAACAAAAGCTCGCTGAACTTACCGGATTCATCGTATATAATTCAGGACCTAAGGTAAGTTGAGTTTATGGTTTGATTCAAAATATAGGTTGTGTTTAAGCTTAAAATTTATATTTAAAAAGCTTTTGAGTCAAATCTATTTTAAAATATTTTTACCAAGTTTTATCGTAATTCGAAAAAACCCAGTCAAAACAAATTATTAAGAAAATTTATTTTTTTTCAAACATGTTTTATAAAATTGTCTTTAAAATTTGAGTCGAATTGATACCCAAATAAATTTAATATGGAAAAATAAAGCAAAAAGGATAATTAAAATAAGAGACTTTTTAATAAATAAAAAAAAAAGAAAAGGTTGAAAAGTCAAAGATTCCACTTTGAAAAGCCAAACCAACGTCCCTTCCCTTGAAAAATCATAATGGGCCTAGCCTTTTCTAGCACTGCCACGTAGATATTGAAAATAAAGGGGGTACACTGCTTTTCATTGGTGGACCGGTACAAGTTAGTAAAGGTTGGACCGGTCCGGCACCAATTCAGCCCATGGAATTCAATTCTCAATTTCGGACCGGTCCAACTTATCGAAATCTGTATCGGTCTGGCGTGTATTTTTCTAAGCACGATTTTTTAGCGCAAAAAAAAACTTTTTTAATATTTTTAACCCATTTTAAAAAGGACTTTGACTCTATATTTTTTTTATAAATATAACCATTCGTTTAGGTCAAAAATATATGATTTTAGAGAACTTTTTGAGAGAGAAAATATCCAAACGTTATAATTAAAATTTTGAGAGTTTTGAAACACCCACCTAGGTTTTGTTTACACATAGGACGTCTTATTATTTTTCAATTTTAAGAACTAGGGTTCCAAATATTCACGGGTCATGCGGGAGTGTCTTTGGTTACGATTAAAGACGGGGTGAGCGAAGTGACTAACGCGCGATAAGGGAGATCGCAAGCGGGGGTGAAGGATTGTGATCAAGTGCGTGGAAGGAGGCGACGGGTAAACCGAAATATCGGGAAGCGCTACGCCTAGCCAGCTGCGGTTGGATTCTACGTTCATGGAATTGACAGGACTGTTGTGTAAATTGTGAGGAAACAATTTTTGTAAGTTAATCGAGTCTATAATTTCGTTTTGATCATAGTGAAGTACTGTCGGTTAGTCCCGAGGATTAGTCCTACGCAAGTAGGGATACCTCATAAATTCCTAGCGTTGTGTGATTACTTGATGTAATTGTTAAACAACACAACACAGCTTTCGACAATAAAATTGAGTAGACCTAGGGTTTTAATTCCGCTTATCAAACTTTAAATTGTATTTAATAAAAACCCTAAAATCAACCTAGGCAATACGATCCACCGAACTTCTGTTTTCATCATGATTTGCAAGCTAAGACTAAAGGTTTAAGAACCTTTTATAATTACTTTGTTAAGTTCCAACAAAACATAACATTTTATTTAGACCATAAATGGGAAACCCATTTTAAGACTCACGAAGCTACCATAAATGAGCTTCGAGAAAATTCGGCTTTGGTCAAAAAATAATTAAAAGAAATCATAAATGGAGTAAAAACCGTTTATGAAAAACCTACCCAGACTAGCCAAGCAGATTTAGACACCTCACATATTTTAATGTATGTTGACAAATTATACAAGAAATTTAAGACGTTAGAAGCTAAACTCTTAGAAGAAATTACTTTTAGAAGAGAATCAGAAAATATCAATGTGCTTGAATTAAAGAAATATATTTCTGCAGCACATAGCTCTCTAATGGAGAACGCTAAGTCTATGAATGAAGAATTATACGCCAAAACATGTAAAGACCAGTTGGCCCTTAAGGAATCCCTTAGCAGCCAAATCAACAAATAGAAAGATTACTCTGAATCTTTAGAAAGAATTGAGAAAAAGATTGACCAAAAGCAAGTAACTACTTGTAAGTTCAAAGAAACCCCGTTTATCACAATAAAAGAAGAATCTTTAACAGGAAGAATTAGAAACGACGGGTTAGATAAGACTAGAAGAGTAGTTAACCTTACTCCTAGCATTGGACATTAAAATATGATGATTCAAAGAGTTAGAGACTCTACTTCCAACATTAGAACACGGTGAAAAGAAAGAAATATTTCACACCCATGCTAATGGAAAGAATGGGGAGAAATGGACTGAAAATATGCAGAAGAATCCATAAATAATGGACATCTTCCTCCAGTGAAATATATAGACCTCTTCAGAGAAGGAGCCAAAGACCCCTAGCTACAATATGACTTATTGTAGTAGGAATCATGTCCTCGAAAAGAATTATACTGAAATTCAAATCTTTGAACCAGAATGGTTAAGATCAAAAGGAACAGACAGGAATTTCCAATTCCTAACCTTTGGAATCATTCAAGCAAGAATTCAAGGACTTCATAGACCCCAGAATGGAGTTAACATCCTTTGTTGCTTAGTTGACAAAAGATGGAAAGACTTTCAAAAGAGCTTAATTGGAATAGCCCAATTAGAGATGTCAGACAATATAAGATACTTTAATGTCACTCCGGCATTTACAGTAACTATACCCATAGCAAAATACTTTAAACTAATCTTGTACGCCATAGGCTACGAAGATTATGATATACCAGACGCAAACATTAACATAGAATTCCAAAGCTATGTTAAATTTTCTCAGAAGGCATTTGAATGAATGCAACCAAGTATTCCACAAGGAAGAGTTAATGAACAAATCCTTGTTAGAACGAATACATCAGACTTTAATAATACGTTTAGTATAAAGAATACTGGACCTATGAAAGAACATGCTAAGACTCTCTGGCCATTACCAGAATTTCAAGAAACTAAGGCAGTACAAAACGAGCCTTTATATATTGCCCAAGATAACATCACATGCGATATTAATATATAGTTTGCTTCTCTTAAGTACAAAGAAAAAAATATTAGAACAGATGAATCAAGATTTAGAAATATGGGAGATTCAGCAATTGATGATCATTCAGAAAGATAATCTAGTTCAGCAAGCACTGCTAGAATACTACAACATGCTCCAAACTTTAAACCAAGAAAATCTATAGACAATCATGATATTTTGTATGAAAAAGTTAGAATCCAAAACTTTGGACAAAACTTAACAGACTTAGAAAGAGATACATACAAAAATAATCTTAAGAGAAGCAAATCGACTATAGTTAATATGATGATATCTAGCATAAGAAGTTTCCAGGATACTAAGGAACTCTTAAAGAAATTAAGACTCAAAGAAAAAGAAAAAGAATAATTGATACCCGTTACCATAGTAGTCCCTAGAGGAAGCAATACTGAGATATAAGTTAAAGAAACTTCTAGAAGTACACTCAATCTATTTGAGACTCCTGCAGCTATAAATATTCCTATTTATAGTGAAACTATTACTTACGACAGCTATAGACTTTCAAAGTATAAGGAATATGGCTTCAGTAGCCATCAATCCAATAGGTATTTACCTAAATCTAGACAATGTATAAGATAGAAAGAATACCTTCAAAGAATGGCAGGATCAGATGCACATGTGTTTTGTATCAAACGAAAGTTGAGATGAAGAATCATGTAGAAGATATACCGAACAATCTCTAAAAGGAATTGTAAAAAACTATTTAGATAGTTTAAGAATGGTAACAGATGATGCTAGTATAGCTAAGCTAGTAAGATTTAATGAGACAAGAGATCAAAAATCTGTAAATGGGTATCTACAACTCTTTACAGCCGAATTCATTGGAGTAAGCCATCTTGCCCAAGAATCAGAAGTAGACGTGGTAAAAACTAAGTTAGCATTACTTAGTATATGCAGCTTAGACAAGATTAATGAATATAGTAACAACTTTGAGACATTGTACTACCAGATAAAAAAGTTTTCCACAACTCTTAAAGACGAGTATTTTCGAAAACTCCCAGCTATCGGAGACCTTCTTATTAACGAATATAGAAAGTGGCCTAGAGTTAATAATACCAAAGAAGATACTCTTAGAGAAAGAATAAATTTCGCAAAAGACTATATAATAACAAAGAGATGCAAAAAAGCACAAGAAGCTTTAATCAAAGAGACATTTAAAAATATGCACTCGATCAAAGATGAAAGAGATATAGCACCTATCCAATGGGGATGCGGAAGAAGCTCTTCCAAAGTCCATAAAAAGAAACATTGGAAACAGACTTTTAAGGCTACGACTAATACATACCCTAATAATAAAAAATATAAATTCAGAAGGTCGACTAGCTTTAGAAATCTAAAGAAAAAAAATAAATTATTTCATAGAATGAGATATTTCAAGAAGAATTAGACACCAGAAATAAAGTCCCTAATTACAGAAAGGGAAAAGATAAGAAACCAACATCCCAGAATTCAAAGAACGAATGTTGGGTATGTGAAAAGACAGGACATTTCCCCAGGAATTGTTCTTAGAGAGAAAACAAAGATGTAAAACCAAGTGTTAGACTTATAGAAGTCATGCTTATGTAAGCTGACACACAAAACTTAGACCTCATATATAATAAGTTATCAGACTTCGAAGTAGATGACAAGGCTAGTGTATATAGTGCATACACAATTGAGTCAGATACTGAATCATCTTCGAAAGAAGAAGATGATTTTCAAGAATGTTTTGTCATCACAACAATTGATGATGATGAATAGATATAAGAAAATATCTATCTAAATTATGAAGAAGCCGTCTACTGTTACAGTTTGACAGACATATAGCAACCTTCTCAACCAGAAAAATGGTTAGAATACCTCAGTGCTACACGAATCCAAGCTATATGTGTAAATTTGAAACGAAATGTAGCCCTGCAGACTTCACTTGTGATTACTGCTTTATAGCGATATTACTTGGGTATGCACTATGTGTAAACTACATTGCCATGAAGTCTGTTGGAGAAAAAAATTTCATACAATGTATTAAACAAAGTATGACTTGATACTAGATGAGCCACCACACCACCATTGTGTTATGTTCTAAAATGGAATAATGTTGTGGGAATAACTTTGCTCAACCCTTCATTAGATGAGCCCTTTAAATAAGGTACAAATACAATAGTAAATAGGGTTAACAAGAAAGCCCAATATAGCCCATAATACATAATTTACATAATAAAATTCTTAATACATATTATATCTATACAATAGCACACTACGTGTAATTTTCTTCAACACTCCCCCTTGTGCTGAGTCGAAAATAAAATGGTACATGTCTTGTTGCCTCATTAAAACCTTGTCAAGTAAAAACTCTGAGGGAAAAATAACCTTGATCAAAAGGAAAAGAGTACAACATTATGATAATTATGTTAGACTTCATTTGTTGAGTCTATATTTCTATTTGATCATTTCTTCGATCAGTAGAGTTTACACGTATCGTTACCTCGTTAAAAACATTGTCAAGTAACAAAACCCAGTAGGAAAAATGAACCTTGGTCTAAGTAAAAGAGTATAACGTAATATCATGTTGATGGTAGACTCCCCCTCAAATCTACACCTTACCCTGATGTTTGCATTAATCAAGGAATTTGCAAAGCTTATGCATGAGTCATTGCCTCGTTAAAAACCTTACCAAGTAACAAAACCCTGTGGGAAAAAATAACCTTAGTTGAAGGAAAAAAGCACAACGCGTGTTAGACTTTTTCTTAAGTCTACACTCCCCCTGATGCTTACATCGATCAAGGGAGTTTGGAAAGCTTACAGATTCCTATGCTTTTCACATGTTTTTCAAATATAGCATTAGGCAAAGTTTTGGTAAATAAATCTTCCACATTCTCCCCAGATCTTACTTGATTCACTTGAATCTTGAGGAGAGCTTGTTATTGCTTATTATAGAAAAACTTTGGAGATATATGTTTTGTATTATCACCCTTGATATAACCTAACTTCATCTCTTTGATGCAAGCTGCATTGTCTTCATAAATGCAAGTAGACTCTTTAGTGATAGAACTCAAACCACTAGTTCTTCGAATATGTGTAATGAATGCCCTTAAACATATATACTCACGAATCGCTTCATGTAGAGTGATGATCTTAGAGTGGTTCAAGGAGTTAGCCACAAAAGTTTGCTTGGTTGATCTTCAATATATTGCTATGTTCCCAATAGTGAATACATAACCAGTTTGGGAATGACCTTTATGTAAGTTAGAGAGATACCCTGCATCAATAAAACCAACCAAAATATCATTTGGGGTTTTAATATAGGGGCTAGCCTTTTTGACATCAATATTTTCTTTATAAATTATTGTGTCATCTGTAATTCCTTTTGCCTCTCTGTAGGGAAAGAATAGTCCCAAGTCAATGGTTCCTTTTAGATATTGAAAAATATTCTTGATACCGTACCAGTGACGCTGCGTTGGCGCTGAGCTAAATCTAGCTAACAAGTTCACTGAGAATGCTATGTCTGGTCGAGTATATTGAGCTAAGTACAATAATGCGCCTATTGCACTTAGATAAGGAATTTCAGCTCCCAACACCTCTTCGTCATCTTCCTTTGGACGAAATGGATATTTTCTTGGATCCAAACTTCGACCGATCATGGGAGTGCGAGCAGGATGCATTTTGTCCATGTTGAATCGCCTGAGCATCTTTTGGACATACACCGACTGATAGATTAATATTCCACAAGCTCGATGTTCTAGTTCAAGACCTAGACATAATCGAATTTTTCCAAGATCCTTCATCTCAAATTCGAATTTCAGGTAACTAGTGGTTTCTCTTATTTCATCAAGAGTACCTATTATGTTCATGTCATCAACATATATAGCTACCATTGGAATTTGGAACTTGTTTTCTTTATATGTACGCAAAAGCATAATTCTTCGTTCTTATATCCCTTCCCAATCAAGTAGTCACTCAACGGGTATATCACATCCGTCTAGATTGTTTTAATCCATAAAGTGAGCGTTTTAACCTAATTGTAAATGCACTCCGTGGTTTAGAGTCACTTGACTTGGGTAATATAATGCCATTAGGCACTTTCATATATATATATATATATATCTGAATCAAGATCCCCATAGAGATATGCTGTAACCACATCCATGACCTGCATTTTTAGTCTTTCGGAAACTACCAAGTTAACTAAGTAGTGGAATGTTATAACATCCATTACGGGAAAGTATGTCTCCTCGTAGTCAATTCTAGGGCGTTGTGAGAAACTTGCGCCATAAGGCGAGCCTTGTACCTTAGAACTTCATTCTTCTCATTACGCTTTCTCAAATACCCATTTATGTCCTACAGGCTTTATAGTTGGTGGGGTTAGTACTACTAAACCAAATACCTATCTTTTTGCCAGAGAATCTAGTTCTGCCTGGATTGTTTCTTTCCATTTAGGCCAATCTGCTATTTGTTGACATTCTGCAACAGAGTGAGGTTCGACATCATCGTGCTCTATGATTTCTTGAGCAACAGTGTATGCAAATATATCATTAATATATATATGAAAGATATTTCCATCAACTCGTATGCCTTCTCATAATCCATTGAGATTTCTTTGTTCTCTGAAATCATTTCAAACATCGGAGCATCCTCTAGTATTGATTCATAGACATAACTATAATCAGAGATAATCTCATGAGAAGGGTTATTTTCATTGATGATTAATGGATTGGTTTGTGCCTTACTCTGCCTTTTCTTCCTTGGGTGAGTGTCAGTTGAACCAAGTGGCCTTAATCACACCTCCACTAAGTATGGTTGCAATATCTCTATCTGTGACACCGTGCCCCTTATCGAGGACTTCTAACCTTCCAGGCACATTTGCAGCTGGTATATGTGATCTCATCACTTTTGCGATATCAGTAAATGCATTAGGCATCGAATCTGCTACGTTCTGAAGATTGATTATTCTTTTCACTACACTTTCACATTGTGAAGTGCGGGGATCAAAATGAGACAGGGTGGGAACAAACCACGATAATTTCTGTCGTTCCTTTGGAAAATCCTTTTTTTTAGCTCCCCTTAATGATGGAAAAACTGTCTCATCGAAGTGATAATCCGTAAATCTAGCAGTAAAGAGATCACCTGTCAAGTGTTCTAAATAGCGGATAATTATTGGGGATTCATATCCAACATAATTGCCTAATCGTCTCTGGGGATCCATTTTATTGCGTTGTGGGGGTGAAATTGGCACATATACTGCTGAATCAAATATGCGTAAGTGTGAAATGTCAGGCTCATATCCAGTTATCAACTGGTACGTAGAAAATGGCTGGTTAATAGTGGGTCTGAAACGAATAAGTAAAGCTGCATGTAATATTGTATAACCCCCGGCATATATAGGCAAGTTGGTGCGCATAACCAGTGCCCTGGCCACCATCAGTAATCTTTTAATGGTGGCTTCTGCGAGACCATTTTGTGTATGCACATGGAGAACATGATGCTCTACATCAATCCCAATAGATATGCAATAATCATCAAATGTTTTTTATGTAAACTCTCCAGGATTGTTAAGCCTTATAGACTTAATAGGATGATCAGGGTGGTGAGCCCCTAAACGTATAATTTGTACTGGGAGTTTTACAAATGCAGCATTACTTGTAGATGATAATGTGACGAGTGACCATCTTATCGACGCATCCACCAAAACAATAATGTACTTGAATGGTCCGCATTCTGGATGGATAGGTCCATAGACATTTTCTTGTATCCTTTGTAAGAATGGAATATTTTCTTTTGTATCTTTAGCATAGGAAGGTCTCGATCCTATTTTTGCTAAAGAACATGCTTTACAAAATGAGTGATGTGCTTTTGACGTAGTCAAAGAGGCATAATGGGAAGGTCGTAATGTTTCTGGTACTTCAGAAGGTAAGTTCTGTTTTTGAACAATATTATAATCGTCATCGTGCATTGTGACGATTTTTTTTCCATTTTATTTTTTACTCGAAAGAAATGATGTCCGTATGAGTTCTTTAAAATACGGATCATCATGTCACGACCAGGATGACCTAGGCGGTTGTGGTAAAGCCTGTATGAGTTAGTGTCCCACATTTCATTATTGGTGACAGCATATGATTCAATAATCCGAATAGTAGTGAGGTACAGTCCATTAGATCGACTCATTAGTTTCTCTAAAATGTGTTTTCTTCCACATTCATTAGAGGTAATATAAAGGTATTCTATTATATTCTCACGATGAGTTTCTATATGCAAACTGTTGTCACGAATATATTTGAAACTCAGTAAGGTTCGGTTAACTCTTAGTACATATAGAGCGTCTGTGACTTTAAATAATGTGCCTTTAGGCAATAAAAATTTGGCATTATCTCGCCCTTTTATTACTTTCGATGATCCGATCATTGTAGTCACAGAGGAATTATGAGCTATTAATTTAACAAATAATTGCATATTACTTAAAATAGTGCGGGTAGTTCCACTATCAACTAAACATTCAAATTCTCCTCGAGTCATTCATACAATAATGAAATCGAGTATAAAATCCAAACCATGGACAACAAAAATAAAATCGAACATATCAAATTCATCAGAATAAAGTTCGAAATTTAATTAATAAAAACAACAATAATCAATCTAATATTTTATTCAGAAATCTAATCCATCCATTCAATTAATCATAAACTTTAAAACAAAACCATTGTCTAATTAAAAATTAGGTAATATGCCTCCTCAATTATTTCTGAAAAATAAAGTGAATAAAGTAGATCAGTCAAAATCGAGTGCATTCATTGACTGAGCAAAATCCTTCTTGCTACTAAAGTTTGTGATTGTCAAGTTGACGTCAGCGTCATTATCTTCTTCATTTATAAAATGAGATTCTTGTTCTTTATACTCTCGATATTTCTTGTAACTCGCTGCTACTTTAGCGCTTGCATGGCAGTTATTGTAACAGTGCCCAGCAACTCTACACCTGTAACAACTCTTTTCTTTTTGACTGGAGGGTTCTTAGGTGCATTTTTTATTTTCTTTTCCTGACCACTAGATCCAATAACACAATTTGTTCTCCATACTTTGGAAGAGCCTCCACAACCTGCACCACGATTCCCACGTCCCTTTCCACGTTATGCATTATTGCCACGTAAGTAGAGATTAGCACGTCCAACCCCTTTTGCATTGGGGTTCTTTCCACTGTTCATCTTATCGTAGTTAACCTCAAGAATTCTCTTTGTCTCGACGAGCCTAGCATTGTTATTCAAAAGAACCTCATTATGCTTTTTAGCCACTTGCAGTAGGTTAATCAGCTTATTGAATGTTCTGATTCTTTTGTTATCATATTCGAACCTATACTGGTTTGCTAGTATAAGTGCTGAAATAGGAAAAGTGAAAAGCGTCTTTTGAATCATATAATCTTCTGTGAGATCCTTTCCACAGAAGTTAAGACGTGCCTTTAGGCGCATCATGTCCTTGTTGAAGTCGTTAACCCTTTTATAGTCAAATAAGCGGATTTCATTCCACTAAACGGTTAATTCTAGGAGCAAAGTGTCATGAATGTTCCCAAAACGTCCCTTAAGGGCATCCCATAATTCTTTAGGTGTCTTCAACTAAAAGTACTCCCAACGTAGACTGGGGTCAATATATTTTCTTAGAAATATTAATGCATTTACTTTTACCTTGTCAGACGATCCGTTGTTTGTGGGGTCTTTCGGGACAGCAAGTGCGACAGAGTATTCTTTAGCCACAAAGGCGATTTCTACATCAAAAATCCACCGATGGTACTCAAGTCCTTCTAAGTCCAAAACGTCAAATTCGGATCAAGTTGGGTCAGCCATCTTAATAAATAATAGATAAAATATTATACAGTTATGAGTACATCCATGTTAACTATTTTTCAGGAATATGAATTAGATTTCAAAATCAAGATTCGTAATTGTCACATTTTCGATACTATATGAAAATACTTTATCATAATGATTATAATGTGCATGAACTTTCATCATGGCAACTTTTAATTTTATGACATACTAAATAATTAACGATATAAGTAATTAAGAGAAACACAACTATATAAGTAATATTCTAATTTTCTTAACATGATGATTTACTATAATTATAATAATTGTAAATTTAATTAATCTATCTAAAATATATATATATATATACACACAATAAGTAGCATCATCAATTTTATAAAATCCTTACACACCTATATATATATATACAAATAATCATGACATATTGACACGGTGTAAGCAAAGATAAATATGCACAAGAACAATAAGTCACATCAAAAAAGATATACATATATATGTGAACAATCATGGCAAGAAGTAAAAGGTACCAACCATATATATATATATATATTAAGTATATATATAAATGTATCCTTATATGTGAATTAACAATCCGTGTAATATAATTTGCATTTAAACTAATAATATATATTTATATATATATATCAATTGGCAAATTTGCAAAAAAAAATAAAAAAAAATTTAAACTAATATTAATACAACCTAGAACTTGTTTATATATAATACATCTTTATGAAAACTGATTATATATATAACACATTATTCGGCCCTTTTGTATAAAAAATCAAAGAACTTCATTTTATTTTTATTTAATTTTTAAAGAGAGAAAACCCCCTACATTGTATTAGGATAATAAAAACAAAATAGAACTCATCTGGTACACGCTTGATTTATAAAATATAAATAAACTCAAAGAAAGAAACAAAAATCTGCAAAGTGACACGTATTTAAGGTTGTATAAGTAAACTTGGTCTAATAAAAAATTTCAAATTTTACTTGTGATTAAGAATTCGTTCAAGCCGCCTGTGATTTTTTATGTTTTTGGTGAAAAGCATACTATTATTTAATTAATTGTAAATCAATCGGTGTCAAATTAAATTGAATGAATTGGAGCTCTCTTAATTAATTTAATCAAACGAAAGACTTCCATTAATAGACCTCCTATATTAATAATATAAATAGTATAGACCTCCTATTAGCTTATCGTCAAAGAGAAGCAAACATGTGTACCTTGAAATTTGGGCAGCGAGAGAGATGGTGATCGGTGGCGGCAAGATTTTTTTATTTTTTTTAGGGTTAGAGTTATTTGCTCTGAGCGTGTTGATAACGTATTGTGGGAATAAGTCTACTCAATCTTTCATTAGATGAACCTTTTAAATATAGTATAAATATAATAATAAATAAGGTTAACAAGAAAACCTAATATGGCCTATAATGCATAATTTACATTAAAATTCCTAATACATATTATATCTATATGATAGCACAATACGTGTAATTTTCTTCAATAACTAATATTTTATATACCGGAGTATATTTGTAATTTATATCCATTTACTTATAACTACTTCATTATTAAGAATAATAATTACTTCACTGGTCTACTTCTTCCATCTCATTTCAAATTATATATTATTTTCAAAAATTGCACCGCTTGTATGAAAAAAAATATATATATATATAAACTATTATACAATAAATAAATAAAATTTAAATATTATAAATTTTTAACTTTACACTAACCTAAGATAATCCAAAATTTGGCTGCGCGCTGAGATAAGGCGTTTCACATGCATGAATTTGACCCGTAAATGTGAATAGAATGGTAGAATTGCCATGATTATTAGTAAACAACTATTTCAAAATAAATGAAATAAAATAATAAGAAAGTGAAATTATTGGAAGATATTGGCGTGGGCAGTTGCACCAAGAAATTTTTTTTGATGGAAGTAAAATTAGATAGGATTATGCGGTTTTAATAATAAAACGATATGTATTTATTTTTATTTATTTAAATTAAATAAAAAAATAAATAAAATTAATTTTAAATAATACTAAATATGAGTTATTTTATTATTAAAAATCTTATGACCTTATCCAATTTTATCCCGTCAAAAATGAACTCCTGCACCGAGAGAAAGAGTTCCTTAATCATTTAGCCCAACTTGATTCAAAATTCGAGAGAAAGAGGGGGGGGGGGGGGGGGGGGGGGAGAAAAAACTTTCCTGCACCAATTATACCACGTCAGCATGCCAACTCAATATCCCAAACTAATTAAATGATGCCACTTGTCAACCTTCTTTACAAACTTTTTAACACATTTTTTAATTAATAAAATAAACCAAAAACTTGAGTTTCTCTTTCATTCAATACCCTTCCACTCCAGAAAATCTTTCCCGCCTATATCCTCTACATTCGCGCCAGACCTTTAACTTTCCAATTAATTTTTTTCTCTTCCAGAACTCAAATAATGTTTTACATTCTTTTCTTTTTAAAAAACATATTTTTTTTACTAGTTTTTTCTTTCCCAAACTCAATTAATGTTTTATATTATTTTCTTTTTTAAAAACATATTTTTTTTAATGAAGTAATGCTAATAAAATTTAGTTTGCTGTACAATTTTGTTTCTTTTAATGAAGTAATGCTAATGAAATTTAGTTTGTTGTACAATTTTGTTTCTAATATTAATAACTCAATCAAAATAGAAGTATGTTTTTTTTTCTCTTTTCGCTTGATATCAATAACTCAAAGAAGAAATATTTTTTTTTTCTTTGATCAAGTGTAACATTGGTAACTTGCATGAATGGATTTATAATTGACTAATCCTTCTTCAAATAACATATCAAGGAAGAACACAAACTTAATCTCATGTACAAAAGTAGTCTTTGGCAAAATAGTGGAACAAAAAGGAAAATGAATTATTCCCTTGTACAAAAGTGTAATCTTGGCCAAATAGCATAACAAAAAGAAAAGGAGAACACTACGTCACATCTACATAAATGTAATTTTGCCAAACTAAAGATTTTTTTGTTCTCCTTTGCAAAATATGTTGGTCTTTATAGATCAAAATGAGCACAGTACACCTGTTCAAATAAGATGTCCAACCAAAAATTAGAAAACTGATTCATGAATCAATATGGAAATTAACATAATTAAAATTAAATTTTATATCATGAGTCAAACCTGATTTAAATTAGTTGATTGTCCAAATGTGAAATTTGCATTCAAAGTTGTAGATGAATCCTAATGCATCATAAAATAATCCCAAGTTAGAAATATCTAATTTCTTTATCCCATGAGTACATATTAAATTCATATACCTCATTCAAGTAAGGCATTTGATCACTTCCTTGAAGCATGGTTGTAAATTGAAAATTCGAATGTCCAAAAGTATGGCTTGGAATATCCTAAAAATACATAAAATATTAGGAGATAAATATTAAAATTAACCATCAAAATAATGAAGTGTAAGAAAAAGTACACCAAAGTGATGAAATGATGGATTGTAATGAGTTGAATGAGGCAGAACACTGTTGGTCTTTTGCTCAGATTGGCCTACAAAAAAAAAAATTATTAGCACATGAAATCAAATACTAGAACAACTTAAAGAAAATAATTCTTACCACTAGCCATGGTGGTAGTCCTTGAAGCTCGAGAGGAATTTCCAACTCTTGCGACTTTCTTTTTTTCTTTTCTTCTCCAATTGACTTTTTATCCTAGCATTTGTTATGCCTTTAGCCCTTATGGTGGGGGGATTCAAAACTAGTGGCTTAGCAATGAGCACATCATGAAGAGTTTGGTCACCAATGCTATTCAAATTTTCCTTTGGTCTAGTAATTTCTGTTGACTATAAGAGAGAGAGATGAGAGAATAACTTATGTTGATGTATTGATGAATGAGTACAAAGGTCCCTTAAATAGGGATTGAATGAACTGTACATGAAAACAATAATAATATCCCATGATTCTAGAAATCATAGTGGTAGTCAACTATACCATTTATACATATACCATATCTAAATATACTACCATATCTAAATATTCTACCATATTCTAATACTCCCCCTCAAGTTGGCACACATATATCGAACATGCCCAACTTGCTAATTAGCTTGGTGAATATTTTCTTTGTCACGGCCTTGGTGAGAATGTCAGCTAACTGATCTTCAGAGCGTACATGAGGAACAGAAATAACTTTCTCTTCTAACTTCTCTTTGATGAAGAATCTATCCACTTCAACATGCTTTGTTCTATCATGTTGAACTGGATTGTGTGCGATATCACATGCTGCCTTGTTGTCGCAATATAGTACCATGGGTTCTGTTGGTGGAAAGCCTAGATCTGTCAGTAGCAGTTTCAACCATATTAACTCTTGTATACCCACTGCCATTCCTCGATATTCTGCTTCTGCGCTTGATCGGGATACTACATTTTGCTTCTTACTTCTCCAAGTAACCAAGTTTCCTCCTACAAATGTGAAGTACCCTGAAGTAGATCTCCTGTCACATATATTACCTGCCCAATCAGCATCAGTGTATCCTTCAACCTTTAGAATATCCTCATTTTTCTGGAATAGAATTCCTTTTCCAGGAGCTGCTTTAAGATAACTGATAATCCTCATAACTGCCTGCATGTGCTTCTCCCCTGGATTATGCAAGAATTGACTGACGATACTCAATGCATAAGATATATCAGGCCTTGTATGTGCGAGGTACATTAATCTTCCTACCAATCTCTGATAGCGCCCTCTATCCACGGGTACTTGATCTGGTTCGACCTCTAATTTCAATCCTTCCTCCATTGGAGTATCTGATGGTTGACAGGCAGACATTCCAGTTTCATTCAGTAAATCTAGAGCATATTTTCTCTGAGATAGAAAGATGCCTTTTGTTGATCTAGACACCTCGATCCCCAGAAAATATTTTAAGTTTCCAAGATCTTTCATCTCAAACTCCTGAGATAAGAGCTTCTTCAATGCCTGTTGTTCTTAAGGGTCGTTTCCTGTGAGCACCATATCATCTACATAAACGATAAGAGCCGTAAGCTTCCCATGGCTCCTTTTCAAAAATAAAGTATGATCAGAATTACTCTGGTTGTACCCAAACTTTCGCATTGATCTCGCGAATCTCCCAAACCAAGCTCTAGGGGATTGTTTTAACCCATATAAAGATTTCTTCAACTTGCAGACTTTGTTTGTATGCTCAACCGGAATCTTATATCCAGGTGGGAACTCCATATATACTTCCTCCTCTAAATCCCCATGTAAAAAGGCATTCTTCACATCAAACTGTTGTAGAGGCCAGTCCAAATTCGCAGCTAATGAGAGTAACACTCGCACTGTATTGATTTTTGCGACTGGCGCAAATGTCTCCAGATAATCAATCCCATGTGTTTGTGTGTAGCCTTTTGCAACTAGTCTCGCCTTGAATCTTTCGATTGTACCATCTGCTTTAAATTTCACAGTGTACACCCACTTGCAACCCACTTTTTTCTTTCCTACTGGTAATTCGGTTAACTCCCATGTGTCATTTTTCAACAGGGATTTCATCTCCTCATCCATTGCCGATTTCCACTGGGAATCACATAAGGCTTCCTGCACACTGTTAGGAATAGATACAGAAGATAATTGATTCACAAAAGATTTGTTAGATGCAGTTAACTGATCATACGACACATAATTACTCATGGGGTATTTGGCTTTACTTGTAAAATCTGGGTCATATGTGGGTTTAGGTACACCTCTATTTGTTCGGTTAGGAAGTTTCTTTATAGGAATAGAAGGAGATACCTGGGAGACCTCAGTTTCAGGGATAATTGAAGTGGACGATTGGTTATTTGCGTTATGCAGAGACGGAGACGACTCAACTTCATTTGAAAGAATTTCTGCAGTTTCTGTTATCTCGGCAACGGATATCTCGGTGGTTAATGGTGGTACTATCGTTATTGAGCTTGTCTCTTCCTCATTGACATTCCCAAATGACTGAACTTCCTTATAGTGCTCCCCCTGAAGTTGAGTCCTGTCAAAGTACATAGTTTCTTCATGAAACGTAACGTCCATGGTGACGTACAGTTTCTGTGTAGGAGGATGATAACACCGATACCCTTTCTGAGAAGACGCATACCCGACAAAGACGCACTTGAGAGCGCGAGGTTCAAGCTTATGTCGTTGTTCCTTTGGTAAGTGGACAAATGTGACACATCCAAACACCCGTGGAGGAAGATTGGACACGGCAGGGGTCGAGACAGACTTAGCTAGAACTTCGAAGGGTGTCTGAAAATCAAGTGTAGTGGAGGGAATGCGATTTACCAAATAGGCAGCCGAGGACAGTGCTTCGCCCCAATATGAGGTTGGTGTGTGAGCGCCAATCAATGATGCCCGAACTATTTCCAACATATGACGATTTTTTCGTTCGGCAACCCCATTCTGTTGAGGTGTATAAGGACATGTAGTTTGATGAATGATCCCATTGAGTTTGAAGAAGTCCTGTAACTCTGTACTCATATATTCACCACCATTGTCACTGCGGAGAATTTGAATAGTAGCGTTATACTGTGTATGGATCTGTGTATGAAATTCTTGGAACAGACGACTAACTTCACTTTTGGATTTCATGGGACAAACCCACGTCATTCGAGTGCAATCATCAATAAATGTGACAAACCATCGTATACCACTTAAAGAAGAAATGTGAGATGGACCCCATACATCAGAATGAATAATCATAAATGGAACTGAACTTTTATTTAATGAAGGTTTAAATGAGGTACGATGGCTCTTAGCCAGTTCACAAGTCTCACAATGAAAAACAGAAGAACCAACTTTATTAGTTAAGCTGGGAAATAGTTTCTTTAAGTAACTAAACGATGCGTGTCCTAACCGACGGTGCCATAACCAAAGTTCATCGACAATCTTCTTTTCAGATGTACTAGTGCTCAAGGCTTTGTGCAAACGATCTGTACTGTTCAACTCCAAGTCCAGGTAGTACAATTTTCCGCGCCTAACGCCACAACCAATCGTCTGCTTCGTCTGAATGTCCTTAAAAACACAATGAGAAGGCCAAAATATGACAATACAATGTAGGGCATTAGTTATTTGAGCAACAGATAATAGATTATAATCGAGGGATGGTACTACTAGGACAGAGCTTAGGTTCATGGTGTCTGATAGATTGACTGATCCTTTTCCTATTACAGGAACTGGAGCACCATTGGCTGTGGAAACAAAGGTCTGAGGTGATGGAATTAAGGGAGCAATCATGTTTGAATTAGATGTCATATGATCAGTGGCACCAGAATCAATGACCCATGTATTATTCAAAACAGAGACATAATTTAAAGCCATACCTGATGTACCAGTGGTGGTGAGTAAGCCTGAGGCCTGTTTGTTACCTCCCTCTGTGTTTGGACCTGTTTTACGATTGCGAGTATCCTTCCACCAATCAGGATAGCCAACGATTTCATAGCAGGCCTTTTTCGAATGTCCGGTAAGTCCGCAGACAGAGCATGGAGGGTATTTGGAATTGGAGCCCCGAGAGTCATTTGGCCGGTTACCAGATCGCTTCTCTGAATTTCGCCAATTAGAATTGGAAGGAGCTTGATTACGGGCTACCATAGCCACAGTATCTGTTGCTGGGCTCATTGTTTGTCGTCGAAGAACTTCACGACGAACCAGGGCATAGACCTCTTCTAGTTCTGGGATTGGATCCTTTCGCAAAATCTCACCCCGGATCTGTTCGAGTTCATTATCTAACCCGGCAAGAAAAATGTGGACTCGCAAGCGTTGAACTGACCTCCTGTACGACTCTACATCAGTAGGACTTTCCATAATTACCTTATCACGATGATCCAACTCGCTGAAAATTTCTGTCAGCTCCCCAAAAAATTCGGATATTGGTCGCCCACCCTGTTTGGCGGAAAAAGCCCGTTGGTTCAGAGAAAAAACCTGTAGTTCATCAGCCCCATCATGAAATGCCGTAGACAGTGATTTCCAGATTTCTCATGCTGTAGGAATGCGAATGTAGCGTTTCATTATTTCTGGTTTCATGGACATTAAGAGCCAGCGTTTGACTCGTTGATTATCGGGGTACCATTTATCGAACTCCGGTGTTCCTTCTTTCGGAATTGAGGCTGAACTTTGAATAAAGGAGAATTTTTGTTTCTCCGCGATATGCATTTTCATGAGTTGAGACCATATATCATAATTGGTCTCATCTAGTAGGAGGCCGATATTAAACGAGGAGCCCTCAGTTTGAATGATGAGAGGGGAATCCTTTGTGGATGAGCCAATTAGTGAAGTGGTGTTGGAATCCATTGAAGTAAGACAGAGTACCTAGTGATCGGGGTTGAATTTGGAAATTCTGAGGCCGTGGCTGTGTTCAGAACGTCGAAAAATGTCAGAAAGGTTTCTGTTGGTCAACAGTCAACGGGCAGGGTCAACGGTCAACGGTCAGGGTGACGTGGCAGAGTCAACGGTCAGGGTCAACGGTCAGCGGTTAGGGTGACGTGGCAGTAGGGCTGACGTGTCTGCTGACGTGGCAGGGTGACGTGGCAGATGACGTGGCAGTAGGGCTGACGTGGCGATGACGTGTCGCTAGGGCTGACGTGGCAGCAGGCGCTGTGACAGAGGCGCGTGGACGAAGCGCTGCGGGAGATCTGATTGTATTTGCGGCGCGTGAGGGCGCGTGCGGTGGTGTACGGAGGTGATTCAAACGGATTCTGAATCGTCTATTTAAGACGAAGACGTTGGTGTGATTTTTGGTTTGATTGGGTGTCTGTAGGCGATGGACGAATGCACAGAAGTTTGATCCGGTTGTGTGTGGGTGGCTGCCGGTGTTGTAGGATAGGTTTAGGGTTTAGGGTGGTGTTGTAAGGTGATATGTGGGTTGTTGGCGTGGTGGTGTTGGGGCGGCTAGGGTTTTGTGGTTGGGTTTCCCTTTGATACCATGTTGACTATAAGAGAGAGAGATGAGAGAATAACTTATGTTGATGTATTGATGAATGAGTACAAAGGTCCCTTAAATAGGGATTGAATGAACTGTACATGGAAACAATAATAATATCCCATGATTCTAGAAATCATAGTGGTAGTCAACTATACCATTTATACATATACCATATCTAAATATACTACCATATCTAAATATTCTACCATATTCTAATAATTTCCATATCACTTTCAAGTAACATCATAACCTCTGCTAACTTTTGTTTGACAAGCCTTGTTCCTGAATCAGATAATGATGCTATACTAACAACATTATTTGCTTCATGCATCAACTCACTCAAGCGCAATGATTGGGCAGATCTCGCATTCTTATTATAAGATTTGCATAAGTCAGTATTCACCACAATTCCTTTCTTGGCCCCTTTAGTCCATCTCTTCAATATGTACTGACTTGGTATACTTGTGATATTTTTGGAATCTAACACTTTCAAGGCATGACGACATAGTAATCCCTTGGTTTCAAATAACTTACACGAGCAAGAAATATTAAAAGTTATGGAGTCAAAATGGATTTTGTAAACCCTTTCACGACCTTCTTCAATTGCTTCAAAAACATATTTGGCACCAACATTGCAAACTTCACCCAGCCTAACCTCAAAACAACCCAACAACTCCTTTTCAAAGAATGAAAAAATCTTATTGATATGTTTTATCTTCCACACACCATCGTCCACAATGAATCGAATTAAAGCCTTACAACCTGTCCTTGTATCCAATTGATGAACTTTCTTTTCTTCACAAAGGTCATCATAAAACCCTTGCTTTGAACACAAATAGTCTCGCTGTCGGATATTGTTTTTTACATCTCTTCGAATATTTCCTTTACGAATGTTAAATCCTTTCTTTAATGCATAGGAGTTACGTAGATTATATGCTTCAACTTCATTACACACCTCCATTCCCACTCTTAATTCATCACCGTCAAATAAATTGTCTTCTTCATTTGTTTCTGACTTTTCCTTTTGCCAATCAGATTCCATGATCCAAATCAACAACCTTTTGTATTTCATATAACAAAATAACAAAATTCAGAAGGTAAGAAGATATATATATATATATATATTATATACATAGCATGTAAATTAGCTTTTCACTTACAGGAAATCAAAATTCACATGAAGAGTAAGCAATTTTAACAATAATAGTAAAAAAAATAAAATTACTGATTACATCTTTCTAGGAAATATAAAATTTCAAGAGTTATTTTAATGATTAAGCAAAGAAAAAAACAAAGGATAACAGGGGAAATAAAAATAAATATCCCAAATTGCAAAATCAGTATTAAATAATTTACCCACAAATAAAATATGGACAACAATGAAAACCAATATATTATAGTAAAAAGATTTTAACGAAAAAAAAATAGAGAAATCGATACCTCGTGTATATGTATGAAGGAGTTGCTGAAGAGAAAAAGACAACTTTGAAGAAGAGTTGTGCATAGAAAAGGAAGAGGATATAGGCGGGAAAGATTGTCTGGAGTGGAAGGGTATTGAATGAAAGAGAAACTCAATTTTTTGGTTTATTTTATTAATTAAAAAATGTGTTAAAAAGTTTGTAAAGAAAATTGACAAGTGGCATCATTTAATTGATTTGGGATATTGAGTTGGCATGCTGATGTGGTAAAATTGGTGCAGGAAAGTTTTTCTCGGGGGGGGGGGGGGGGGGGGGGGGGCTCGCGCAGGGGCCCCACCCTTTTTTTGTAAGTTGTTTTTAGACTGACAAAATCAACCAGCTGATTTGACTTTTCAAACGTCACATTATTTATTTATTTACTTGCGTACCGTCTCACAAATAAGATTTTTAGTGCACGTGGGATTTTATTTCTATCTAATTTCTTGATTTTTCTGCCTTCAAAAAAACATATACTACTAGCACGTATCTTACCCATATATATATATATATATATATAATTATTAAAAACATATATTAGTAGAAAGCAACAATTTTTGTTCCAGTTCTCTTGCTAGTCAAGAACACCATCGATACAAATTTGCGTCATATTTGTTTATGCAATATTCTTATCTAGAATTATATTACACATGCTTTTAGGAGAAAAAAAATTAAATGACTACTTTTTTTGATTATGGTGAGATATTTTTATTGCAATATTTTGTATGTATGATGCAAAATCCAATTGTCTCAAGTATACCACAATAGGTATTACTACATAAAGATTATGTTTAACTATAACAAAAACATACACGTTGCGTGAGTACTGAAGTTTCCGAAAATTGAGCTTTGAATACCATTTTACATCATTCCGTGAGTCAATTAACGTTGACCGTTAACTCTCTCTAATTTTACGTTGAAGTATCGAAATTGCCCTCAATAATTAACAAACACTTTTAGGAATAATTTCTCTCCCAAATCACGATCAAAAAGAAATGTAGAGAGAGAAAGAAGAACCCTCCCACAGTCCCACATTCCCCCACCGCCGCAATGCAGAATCGGCCAACCCTTACTTCCGGTTTCTCTCTCACTTCCACTTCAGCTTCTTCTTTCCCACTTCCACTTCATTTCTCTCTTATCTCTCCAAAGAAAACCAATCTGCAAACATTTTCAAAACCCTCAATTTCAAGGTATATTGTTATAATCAAATTGAGACCCGACAACAAATTAACCCCACAAAGAAGAAGAGGAAGCCTGGCCCAAGCTTTCAAGATCAAATTTAAGATAAATGCTCTCTTAAAACCACTTCACAGAAAGAGAAATTCCCTTGGCAAGAACAAGAAGAAGATAATATAGAACCAATTCAAGATGAAGAGAAGTACCAACAAGAAAAAAAAAAGAATACTACCGGCCGCTGCTTGAGTTGTCTTCCACGCTGTTGAAATTGCTTGTCTTTACTTGTAATAGAGGTTTATGAGTAATTACAAGTAGATTTTAGGTTTTGTGTCTTGATGCACGTGACGTCGCGAATGGTGGCTGCATCGATGGCATGTGGAAGACAAAAGGCGGTAGTGGCGGTGAGGCGGGGCCGGAGATAATGGACAAAAGGTGGTTGGGATTTGGTGGAGGAGGTTATCAAAATTATTTTGTAATATGTTTTTTCTAAAGAATTGTCTATTATGTTATTTTTTTTGCCTTCCATTTCCATGTTTGTTTCTTCAAAGCAGCCCAAATGCAGATTCCTTCCACTTTCAAGTTTCATAGCAGAAGAAAATAACATTGAAAGGAGTGTAACTCGTTTTAAAATGCACTAGGCCTTGAAATTGCAGCAAGGAAATGTAATTATTCTTCATTCTTTTATTTTCCTCCTTATGCCAATTCATGCCCAGGTGAAATTTGATGATAAAAAATTAATTTTCAAGGCAGAAAAATTGAAATGAGAATTAGAATTGAAATTCTGATATTAAACAAAGGTATTTTTGTCATAAAATTTTTGAGTTAACAGTCAATCATGTTTGACTCACGAAATGATGTAAAATGGTACTCAAAGCTCAATTTTCGAAAACTTCGGTACTCAAAGCTCAATTATGACAAAACTTTGGTACCCAAAACCCAAATGACCCTTACGAATATTGTAACACCTGTTTGAAGGAGTAAACATTTTACGAATATTGTAATACCTGTTTAAAGATTATATATGTCCAATGCCATGATTGTTATCCATTATATGGAACACTGTTAATCATGACTAAAAATATAATATATTAAGTTTGAAATTTAAATAATTACATTATATGTGCATTTACCTATTCTAAACATTTACCTCTTAAAAAACAAAAAACAAAAAAAAATTTCAAATTCTCCGATTAATCAATTGTTGATATTACATAAATAAACTTCTCCATATAGAATAAGCCATATAAAACATTATCATAATAATCAATCAATATGAATTACTAAAATTAAAAAAATGTATGACATATGAATTTATAATTAAAAAATAAAAAAAGAACATATCAAATATATAAAATAATAACAAGATTTCTACCAAAATTTTCCATAACAGAAAAGCAAAAACTTGCTAGCAATATTTTGCTCAAATATTACTCCACCCAAGGTTGTTCCTCTTAATCCACCCCATTGCCACGTTCAGTGTCATGGTCGTCACCTCATTTGTTTCATCACTTCCATCTACACTCTCGCCTATACTCTCAGATTCATCATCAGCGTTATCATTTACATCATCATATATGTTGCCATCATGGATCTCTTGTCCAATGTGGTATAAATCGTTCACGACCCCAATAGGTGGAACATTTGGTTGAACAAAATCTAATAATGGCGGCGACGGTGGTGGTGAGATTTGTTCATTCATCTTTTGGCATTTGTTCGGTTCTAGAATGGCAATCAAAGAATTCAATCTCTTAATAGGGTTACCATTTATGTGAGACATAATTGTTAAGCCTTTTGCTTTCAATACTTAACTTTAGATGGAATTAATGGATCCTACAAGTTTATTCCGTTATTTGCATATGCTTTTAACATCATTATGCCCATTTAAATTGGTTAATGAGAGTCCCAATGGTCACTATGGTTAATCTTCTGATAGGATGAGACATTAATAAGGAGTCACTATGTTTCATGGATTTGAGGACTCGGGAAAGGAAAGTCTTTCATTTTCTTTGTTTGGTAAGCGTAAATTCCGGAAACACTTTTCCGATAGAAGGGAAAGTAGGAGGTAAAACTATTCCTCTCAAAAGACATGGGATTGATTTTCCCATGTGATTTTCAAGCATATATTACAAAAGTTTTGGACAACAGTACCCTTAACTACATACTTTCCATGTTTACTAAACACAAGAAAGGAAATTTGACGGGAAATTTAGTTTCCCACCTCTATGAAAAAGATAAGGGAATTGATTTCCTTTCCGGGAACCAAACGAGGCCTTAGAGTTACATTTAATGGTGAAATACCAATTTTATTTTATTTATTTTATTTTTTTACATGTTTGTTAATTTTTTCAAATCAATTCACCTATTTGTAATGCCACTTTACGTAGAAAAATATATATAAGTCACCATTGAAGACCTCTTAGCCGTTAATCAATACATATATTTTGGATGTTTATATTGTAATATTCATGAAGTTATTTATCTTTTTTTTAAACGGTTTATCTGTTAGACAGTGAAAAAAAATTGTGTTTACTATTGCTAACTGAAACTAGGGACAATTGGGCATGAGGGCTCATTCTAATAATAATATAATTATAAAGGACACTTATAAATTAGCCGTGTAAATTAAGGACGCTGTACAAAAAAGACAATAATACCCATTCCTTATAACATCTCACGTCTTTTTAAGACACTAACAACAACCAGAAGGTGCTAAATGCATTTAGCACCACCTGTCAACACACATGACAACAACCAGAAGGTGCTAAATGCATTTAGTACCATCAGACAACAACTAGCACCACTTAGACAACAATCAGAAGGTGCTAAATGCATTTTGCACCACCAAGACAACAACTAGCACCACTTAGACAACATCCAGAAGGTGCTAAATGCATTTAGCACCACCTGAACAATAGTCAGAAAGTGCTAAATGCATTAAACACCACTTGTCAATGCACATAACAACAACCAAAAGGTGCTAAAATGATTTTAGCACCATTACAAAACATAGAATAACAAAATTAATGAAATCAACATCCACTCAATTTATATATATATATATATATATGTGTGTGTATATATGGATCGACTTAGGGTTCTTAAAAAAAAAGTTACAATCAGATTTATTTTTTCAAATCCTACTGGACTGTCAAAATTGGTCAATTTTGATAGCAAAACGACATCTAATCGTCTTGATTTTTCGCGAAATTATCGTAACTATGTCTTATGAACAACCTATCCAAAAATCATCCAAATTTGATGGTTCGATCAAAAGTTATATCTATTTTACGATTGCACCTTTAGGAAAAAGAAGAAGAAAAAGAAGAAGAAGAAGATGATAAGAACGGCGCTCCTCTCGGCGATACGATTGGAGAGTCAGGTGGTGGTGGTGGTGGTGATGGTGGTGGTGGAAGATGTGAGATCATTGGTAAAACAGCTTCTCGTCGTCGGCCTCGTTCTTTCCTCTCTTGCGATTCTTTTCTTCATTTCCCTTGTTCTCTATTTTCTTTCTCTAAACTATGTGTATGTGTGAGAGAGAATAATATGTCTTTTTTATAATTAGAATAAATGATATGGCAGGGTATTTTTGTTCATCAACATTTATCATTTTCCTTAAAATAAATTAATATTATGAAAATTGTCCTTATTGTAAAACCAAATTATGAAATTAGTACTACTTCCATTTATTAAACATGAGCCCGTACTTAGAGTTATAAAATATTACAGAGCGAGGCCTTATAACCCATTATCTTATGAAACTAACTATTTAATATCTTTTTCTCTGTTTAAATTATGATGTTAAAACATTTTTTCTTTTGTGAATTATTCTATATTTAATTTTTCCAAAAATTATGTTTTTAAATTAAGGAAGGAAAAAAAAGTCAAGTTTCCTTATTTTAAATACGTAAATGTGGCAATTAGGATATTTGATTGAGAGGGGTAGTTTTGGCATGATAAAAATGCATTTATGGAATGTTTCATTACATTTAAAGCTAAAGGGACTAATAACTAATTTCAGTATCCTATTAGTTCTTAGTGCTAATTAAGATGCTAAATAGGGGCTTTATACTAATTTGCCCAAAAAATTAATAGAAATTCCAGTCCATTTCCCCCTCTACTATTAGCTCCTACGTTGGTTAATTATTCATTTTCTTTTTCCATCTGCGACAGTTTTAATTATTTCAGTGTAAATTATCTTGTTATAAACTATAATGCACACAACTTCTCTAATTAATCGCTTTCAATTTTATATTTTTTTGTAAAGAGTATTAATTTTAACTTAGTCAATTATAAATTCTAATTTACATATATGTCTTGAATAGGATATCACTGAACAAGTTCTTACTTCAAAATGTATTGAAAGGAAAATAAATTCTTAATTTATTTTTTAGAAATAATTCAATCAAATCAACCATAATCTATATAAGAACATTATCATTATACAAATAGAAAATTTTGCCAAGAAATATGATTTGTCAGAAAAAACACATTAGTTTAAGGTTAAAACATTAATATAAACAAACAAATAAGTTTTATAATCCAAAAGGAACATGAAGCAATTTTAGCACACGATAACGTTTGGTTCTCGCCTAATATTCAAAATAAAATCTGCCAACAAAGTGTAATCAATAAAAAAAATACAACAAACTTTACACTTTCTTACAAAATGGATAACATACTTTTTTTTTGACAACTTTGACATCAAACTTTTAAATTGTTTTCATTTTGGTCACAAAATCACTAATCGTTCACTGTCACAAATGAAAACAAATGAAAAGTTTGATATCAAAATTGCGAAAAAAAAAAGAGTATGTTACACATTTTGTAAAAAAGTGTAAAGTTCGTTGTACTTTTTGATCATTTAGCATAAAAAAAAATTAATAATAGAAAATAAGATTGAATTTTCGTTCTGAACGAAAAATATGAAATTTACATAATAGATTTAACTAATATTACTATATTAATACTAATGGGGGGAAAATGGATTAGAATTTTTAATTTTTCATGGGAGCATACAAGTCCTTATAACCAAAAATAATGGATGGGTAAAAGTCCTTATAATAAAGGAATTAAATTCCAACGGTGAAAGTTAAGAAACAAACGCCTCCGTTAGATGAGAGTGACCATACACGTCCTTACAGCAGCAATTATTTTACCAGCTGGTCTCTGTTTGATGTATAAGTGAGAAAAGCTGATGGCAGCCATACTTTAACTGATCCTATAAGTCTTTTGGCCATAAAGGTATTGTAAGGAATTTGTCGGATTTTAAGGATCCGTTTAATAACAACATAAAAAATAAAAATAATTAATTTATATAAAAAGTTAAAAAATTAAATTGAAATATACGATAATATGTTTTCTTATTTTGTGACATTTTTTTATAAAAAATTTTTCTTTGGTGGTTGATGAAAAAAAGTTTTTTATAAAAAATTATGAAAGATAGATGGTAATATATTCATAAAATGAATAAGTTTATTTTTCAACTTCTTATCAAATCAAGTATTTTTTTTTCATGTTATTATTAAACGGAGCCTAAGAAGATATAAAAGAAATTTATGATTGGTATAAATAACGTTAATTTAAGAAGCCTAATGAATTAAACGCGTGAGGAGCTTTTAGCTCATTCATATTTTCATTAATTAAGGCCTCGTTTGATTCGGGTATTAAAAAGTGGGATGAGATTATTAATACTACTTTTTTTATAATACCTTGTTTGATTCGCACAAATGTGCTGGGATTATTAATATCGGTACTAATTTAATACCACTCTTTGTGCTATAATTTAATACCAGGAGGGAGGTGGTATTGTTTATCCAGGATTAAGAAAAATGAACTATATATTTTCAAAAATGCCATTACTACTATAATATTTTCAAAAATGTCACTACCACCACTACTACTATTATATTATTATTATTTTAATTAATTTTTGTAAAAAAAAATGTTTTTTTAAATTAAATTTTATTTTATATTTTAAAAAAAATCAATTTGTTTTTTAAATTTCAATTTTTTAAAAAAAAAATTCAAAAAAAAAAAATTTATTTTGTTAGTAAAAAATATAATCTCGTATACGAGTTACATAACCAAACATGGTATTAACATTAGCATGAGTTATCCCAGTATTAATATTGCATAAATCAAACAAGGTATTGGTATTAAATTAATACCAGGATTAATAATCCAGTATTATTAATACTGGTATTATTAATCCCACTAATCCTAATACCTGAATCAAACGAGGCCTAAGTCTTTTTAAGGGGTGATAAATGCGCCCTTCTATTTTATCATTAAGATTTAATGAATTTTTTTTATCATTAACATTTATTGAAAATTTTATCATTATTAAAATAAAAAAAAATTCACTATCTTCTCGTTTCACTTTTTTATGCAAATGTTAAAGCAATTAACTATTAATTAATAATGTCATTAACTTAATCAAACTAATAATGAAATTAACTTTTGAATAAGAAATCCCTCACTACCCTTTACCACTTCCATTCCCGAGAGAATACGTCTTCTCTCGCATCTTCTATATTCACCCACCAAAAATCTTATTTTGAACAAGAAATCAAATACTAACAATATTACTTTAAGTGATAAAGCATTAACAATCATAGACAGTAAGTATAATGATATAGAAATGGAGGTATTGAAAAAGGTAAAAGATGGCGATGTAGAAAATAAAGACAAATATGGGGCTACACGAGGTGATTTAAAGGATAATGATATGTCAAAAATAGATATATTTATTTCCTTGTTACCTATCTTTGTGTATTTTAATCCTCGGTTAATGAATATTGAAAAATCAAAATTTAAAAGTTTGTAAAAAAGAAAAAAGAAAAAAAGAGCTAAATATAAATGTGGGTTTTGAACCGAGCATGTCTTGCTTTTGAAAGAATCTTAAATTCATGTAATAGAGTTCTGGTACAGTACACTAACACATGGGACGAGTCTATATGAATACAATCATCCATAATGAGCCGAGTCCTTTGTACTTCAGGATAATTTATTACTTATATATATATAATTAAAATATTCCAAGACCCAAATTGTCTTGATTCTTCCATTTGAAATGATTCACTACTCCTGTTGTTGCGAGTATGTAGAATAGGCTTTGAACCGAAGAGGCAATCGCTTGGCACAAAATTTTTACCGATAGACTTAGATTGTATAAAGAAATGGGTAATTGTGTAAGGTAAAAACAAAAGACCCACTAATCATAAATAAAATATTGTGATAGGACAATCTTTTGTGTATATGTGTATCTCTCATGTAATTTTTTTTGAAGTTTAACTCTTATATAATTCTTGTGAGGATGTAACTCTCATATAATTTTTTGTGAAGATATCTCTCTCATGTAATTTTTTGTGAAATTTAACTCTTATGTAATTCTCGAGAGTATGTAACTCGTATGTAATTTTTTGTGAAGATATAATTATCATGTAACTTTTTAGGGAGTTAATGAAGAAATGAAAATGTATCTTTTTTTTTTGTAATTACAAGTTATGTCATTACAAGACCAAACTCTAATCTTTGGGTTTGTTTGGCCTAAGTTATTGTTCAAGTACCAGTTGCTCAATGTCGATATAGTGCCAATAAGATACTCAACCAATAATGGTCGAGTATTATCACAGTCACTCACCATAAATTGGACAAGTATATCTAAAAAAATGGACAGTAGCCTTAGTTTTGTAAAGTCTAAGTTTATATTGGTTTTATTCTTTTGATAAAAACACGTTTGTTTGTAAGTTATTTGAATCTTTCAAGATTACATTTGAAAAATTACAAGCAAGCCAAGCCACCGAAGCAGTGCATTGAAGGATTACATTGAGACAGATACAGTAAGCATGGCATTTGAATTTAATTTCTTAAGTGGTATTTTCAAAAAAACTTTTTAAGTCGAATTATCATTTTTTTACTATTTTTGTTTGTGTTTCCCACGTCTGTAAGGTTTTACCTAATCAAATTAATAAGAAAACTCTTGAATTATATTCCTAAACTTGTCCAAAAATTTTGGATTGAATTAGAGCTTAAACGAATTTAACACAAAGAAAAAGAAAAACAAAAATAAATAATTTTTTTTAAGTAAATAACTAAATAAAATATTGTATAAAGTATAAAGAAAGGACGAAAATCAAAAAGTCAAGGTGTCAGACTTTTTCTTAAATCCCACGTGAACTTGATTTTTAAATATGTGGCTATTTTTTTCCAACAAATCAATCGAGCCACATGTCAATGTATGGTTGGTTGGTTTTCAATGTATGGTGTATGTTTAATTTGCAGAAGGTTGGACCAGTACAAGTTTTTGTGACTTGGACTCATCCGGCCCATTTTCGGCGATCAGAATTGATTTCTTAATTTCGGAATGATACACTTTTATAAGTTGGACCAGCTTAATTTTTATTTATGGAAGGTGTATTTTTATTGCAAAATTTTTTATTTTAATTATCTTTAAATCTTTTTTAAAGAGAGTTAACTTTTATATGTTTTCATAAAAAGATCTATAAGATAAGAGATTTTTATACATGTTTTGAGATAGCTTTTCACATTTTAGAGAAATATTAAAACCTCAAAATATAAAATCATCTTAAAATTTTTTATTTATGCCAAAGTAAGTGTTATTTATTTAAAGAACAAGTTAGATCTCAAAATGCGCGTGATTCGCAAACGGAGTTGAAGAGCAGTGCGATACCGTGGCAAGTGATTCGTTGTGAACAAGTTCGTGTGATTCGGATATGATGACTATACGCGTAGAAGGTGGGCACTTTTGTAGGCGGCTTGCGTGATTCAAGTTTTGTAAGTTTGTGCGATTTGTGATTAATCGAGTCTATAAAGTTTTGTACATATAGTTGATTATTGAAGATTAGTTCTGCACTATAGATATACTTCGTTAATTCTAATATTTACTTATTTATTTAATTGTTTTTATTAATTGCTGCATGTTAGAAAAGATTAAACATGTTTTGCAAAATTAAAATCTATAGACTTTTAGGGTTTACTGTTTGATTCGATTAAAATTCATTTTTGAGAATTAAACCATTAAATAACAAACCTATAGTTAATTTGTTTAATTTGCTTTTGCACGCTCCAATTTTTTCAAGTTATTGTTGAAGTACCAGATGCTTAATGTCGAGCAAGTGCTAATGAAGATACTCATTTAATGACGGCCAAGTATTACCCCATTCACTCACCATACATTGGACGAGTATATCTCAAAAAATAAGCAGTGGCCTTAATTATTGTTCAAGTACCAGTTGCTTAATGTCGAGCGAGTGCCAATAAAGATAGTCACTAAATGACGGCCGAGTACTACCCTATTCAATTACCATACATTGGCCGAGTATATCTCCAAAAATAAGCAGTGTCCTTAGTTATTGTTCAAGTACTAGATGCACAATGTCGAGGATACTCACCCAATGACGGCCGAGTATTACCACTTTAATTATATTTCTTAAGTTAGATGGTGATGGAGTGGAGTGTTTATGATAAAATTTAAAAAGTGGAGGTGTAAGGTAAAAGGGTGGTAGTGATAAAATAAAGGGGTGTATTTATCACCCCCTTCTTTATTGGTTTTAATTTGACTTTACGTGAACATGGATGTTTATTTACGAAAGTTCAGTGGAATTATGGTTAGACTAAAAAAAAGGATTATGATTAAATATCCAATGCTTTTCCAGTTGTAATTGGTTAAAATGTATACGTATATGTATATATATATATATATGGACTAAATATTATTTGTTAAAATCAAGTATGATTTGTTAAAATCTAAAATTGTAGTATGTGTCAAGGTGGAAAAAATAAGGTTTGTACTTTACGAATCTCATTGATACGGGCAACCTGATTTTTCTAAATCACAAGGATGTAAAGCACAAATTGTCTGATATTACAAAATAAATGCATTAAAGCGGTAAGTTATCAAAGTAACCTCTATTGCGTATATTTGTTTATTTTGGAAGGCTTAATGACATATTTAACTAACGAACTTTATCACTTTTTTCAATTTGGCCAGTAAACTTTTTTTTTGTCTAAAAGATTATTGAACTCCCAATAATGTTTCAATTTAACCAAACCCTTTAACATCGTTAATTAGAGTTAATGAAAAATCTGAGTTAGACATTAAGGAGTCCATGTGAACAAATGAGATGGTAAAAAACCATCATGTGGGACGCATGTGTGAGGTTCTTCTCTTTAATTAATGTGCTCAATGGCTACAATTGTAGAATTAGGGCTTTATATACGAATAAAAGTTGGGGGAAAGTTGTGTAAATCAAAAATTATTGATTCTTCCTCAAAATTGGCGTACATGCTTGCTTCTATATGTTTTTTCGAGTTTTGTTGATGGTCGTCTTTTTCAGCATATTTTGATTTAGATGGGTTTAGGGTTTAAATTGAGGGAACAATGATTGAGTTTTATGGAAAAAAGTTCGCATATTTTTCCTTCATCGAAACGGAGCTCTTCATTCAAATGAGGAAAGCCTCACTCGTGCGTATCACATGATGGTTTTTGCCATCTCATATGTCCACGTGGACTCGTTAATATCCAATTCAAATTTTTTGTTAACTCTAATTAACGATATTAAAGGGTTTGGTTAAATTTAAACGTTATTGGGAATTCAGTAGGTTTTTTTTTAAAAAAAAAAGTTTAATGACCAAATTGAAAAAAGCGATCAAGATCTTTAGTCAAATATGTCATTAAGCCATTTTGGAATATTAAGATGCATGTATTTTTTATTTATGCGAATAATAATTTGCCCAAAGGAAGGTTATTATTTGGCCGAATAACATGCACACTTGTGGTGATGAATATGAGATTACTGTCAAATTTTTCATGTGAATAATAAGTCGGCCTAAAGGAATGCCTATTTTTTGACAAGATTTATCATATATATTTAATTATTGCATGAAGATGACCAATTGCAAGTTGATGTCTCTATAGAAAGACTAAACATCAATGTTGTGCTAGATATCTTGTGATGGGAACCCACCATTGATAATTTGGATAATTATGACATGCATATATACATTGTTGTTAGGTTTGTTAAATGCATATTAATTGTAAGCTTGTTATCTTGTTCTATATATTCAGTTGCTTCTGTTTCTACTATTTCTGCAAACATCAATTCAGTTATTTTAACAGTACAAACTTCAAGCAATGGAAAGAGAATGTTTTAATTACTCTTGGTTGCATGGATCTAGACCTTGCACTAAGGGAAGAACAGTCCCCCGAGATAACTGAGGAAAATACCAGTACAAAAAAATGGCACTTAAAATAATCGCATGTCTATTATGATCATGAAACATTCTATTTCGGAAACATTCACGGGCTCTATGTCTGATAAGGAAAATGTTGTTACATTTCTTAAGAAAATTGAACAATGTTTTACTAAAAACGAAAAGGCTGAAACAAACTACTATTTGGCTAAGCTTGTTCCAATGAAGTATAAAGGAAATGGGAAGATAAAGGAGTACATTAAAGAAATGTCTAACATTGCTTCTAAACTAAAGGCACTAAAGTTAGGGTTGCCTGATGACTTGCTCGTGCATCTAGTTCTTATCTCTCTTCCTGCAAAATACAGTTAGTTTATGGTAAGTTATAATACTTAAAAAGATAAATGGATTCTCAATGAACTCATATCTCACTGTATGCAAGAAGAAGATATAATTAAGCGAGAAAAGATATAAATTCCTCATCTAGCAACAAACTTAAAAGACAAAAAAGGAAAAAGGACAACAGTCAAGAAGATGCAATTGGAACAACGCCAAGGAAATTGCAAAACAAACAGGAAGAGGAATTTGCCTGCTACTTTTGTAAGAAAGATGGACACAAAAAAAGAAATTCTTCTAAGTATGCCGGTTGGCTTGCAAAGAAAGGTAAGTTTCTCACATTTATTTATTCTGAAGTTAATTTAGCTTCTGTACCAAGTCATACTTGGTGGGTAGATTCCAATGCACTACTCATGTAAGTATGTCTATGTAGGGATGCCTAAAGAGCCGAAAACCAATTGATGACGAAAGATTCATCTGTGTGGGCGACAGTAAGAGAGTTATGATTGAAGCTATAGGGATTTTTTTTGGATTTGGAAGAGACTTATGTAGTACTATTATTTAGACGAAATATAGTTTCTATTTCTATTGTGGACAAATTCGATTTTTTTTTGTTCATTTGGAAATAATAAAGTTAGCTTTTTTCAAGATTCAAGCATGGTTGCTATTGGTTCTTTGATTGATAATTTATATATGTTTGATACAATTATCTCACATCATGAATCTCTACAAACCACATCTCATGGTACAAAGTGTAAATTAACAAATGAAAATTTCTCCATGTTATGGCATAAGCAATTATGACATATCTCTAAACATATAATTGAAAGATTTATGTCATACGAGATTTTTGATACCCTCAATATATCAAATTTTAAAGTCCGTGTTGAGTGTATCAAAGGAAAACATACTGTGAGAACCCGCGTCTTTGACGCCCGGGGGTCCTCGTGGGCGGCGATTCCGTTGTTACTTTGAAAATCGGTTTTGAAAAGAATAAGAGTCACCAGTTTGTTTTACTAAACAAACAAAAAAAAGGTTTGTGTAAAAAAGATGTATTTATGGACTAAATATCCTCTTATACACAATATATACGAAACTAGTTAATTCGAAGGATCGGGGATTAAGTTATGAATCGGGAAGGTGTTAGGCACCCAATTCGCCTTTTCGGTCTCTTGAGTAGGATATGCGTGTGTTATAATTTAGTTCTTGCATGCTATTGTTATTACTTTACAGCTTTTCGTACTTGCCATAGAAATCAGAATTTTGGGGATGTGATGAAAATGATGTGTTTCCTAGTTCGCCCATGATTTTGAAAATAAATGTGTGTGTGATTTGGAAAAAAGAGTTTGACAATAGTAGATGCAATGAAACAAGTGATTTTGTAAAACATTGGGCTTTTCGAAAACTTATTCGATGTGGAATCTTATATTCGATATTAAATGAGGCGAGTTGACCGGTCGTATACCAAAGTCTATTGATTAAACCGGTATAGGTGGAAATAATGCTTTCATAATCAAGTATTTATCACATACACACCGCAATCTATGAGTTAGATTGGATATATAGCGATTATCGATTACTACATATAACAATACCATTAATCTGGGCTTTTGGAAAAATAAGAAAGTAATAATACTATTTTGAAATTGGATTAGGATTTATTATACGCCTTTGGTTTTGAAAAAACAATTTAAAAAGGGGTTTTGAACAGCTATCAAGTGATAAAAATTATACAGACAAGAATACAAATTATAAAATCGACGAATAAATAAAAGAGGAGAGAGAAAATTATACCTGAGCCTCCTTGGAGGGAGAGAATAAGGATCTCTTGGTGTGTACCATGAAATTCCCTTGATTGTTGATGAAAAATATGAATGGAGGGGGGTCTATTTATAGTTGAAAAAATACTTGGAGAGCAGGAAAAGAGATTGCAACTAGGACTCCTGGAGCATATCGCAAAGTCTTCCCACCGTTTGATCATTCTGGTTTTTGGATATGTGTTGGAAATAAAAGTATTCTAGATTGTGTAAAAATTTTAGGTCAATCAGAATTCTGGAAGGTCTCCGTTTGTTCTGATTAGTAGGAAGAGTTTGTTTCCGCGTAGGAAAGGTACTTGTTTTAGACAAGGTCCCCTGTTTGCATGACAAGTCAGGTTCTTAGCGTTGGATCATGCTGAATTTTGGATATATATTGTCAATATAAGTCTTTTAGACCCTGTAAAAATTTCAAGATGATCGGAGTTCAGGAAGGACTCGGTCTCCTCGAATTGGTACAAAGAGTTTGTTCCCGCATAGGAAACATACCTGCGTACAACAACCTCAAGAACTGAACTTCTAGCCGTTGGATTATGCTGAATTTTTGATATGTTTTCCCTCAAAATATTTTCTAACTTTTTTCCAAATTTGAGGTCGATCAGAATTTGGGAAGGCCTATATTGATTTTAATTTGTTACGAAGGACATTTCGACTAGAATTGAACGATAGACAAATGGATTATTGATGATCCCATGTCCGAAAAAGCTAAACTTTGAACATATTCTTCCCCACAATAATACCTATCTACTGACCAAATTTCAGACCATTTTAACTTCGATAAGACCTCCATTTGATCACCCAAAACAAACTCATGATTTTCTAAATTTTTGGAGATCCGACCTTCGAATTGAGCTGGTTTTTGAGTATGCTACTCCTTATGGTAATGTCTAAGAAATCTCAAAGTTTGAGGATGATCTGAAAAGTGTAACTCTCCTTTTACAAGTTTCCAGGAGTTTTGACAGTTTTCGGTTCCAGCTATTTTTGATAATTCTGTAACTTCTCATTCGGGGTCCTTTCGGCTTTTTCCTTTGACCTGTATCACATGTATAAAGTCTGTGTGCATCTAAGAATGCTTGTGCATGCATGCGTGTTCATTTCTTTGAAAATTAGAATTCTTGCGGGGGTTGCAAAATGAGGTGTTCACAGATCCTCTCGGCCTGGGTTCTTTGTGAAGCAAAGAAACCAGGACGATAACGAGAACGCATCATTTTGCGGCACTCGCATGATTCACAAATGATATTTTGAAAATAATGCAATGCAAATGATGCCATGCTATGCTGCTTATCTCTCTTCTTGGGATGGATGAGCGATTTTTGAAATTGGTGTTGAACTGATGTACTCCCATTAGTAGGAAAAAATCTGTCAACGATTCTGATTGGGGGGTTGAGCTGATATACTCCCATCAGTAGGGACGGTTCTGTCAACGATTTGATTCGGGCGTTGAGCTGATGTACTCCCATCGGTAGGGACGATTCTGTCAACGATGCTCATTCTGATTTGGTTCTTTTGAAGGGGTGATGGCAGATGGTCTATTAGGGACCTTGCTTTGGGTTTGAGAGGATGAGGAAGATGGTCTGCTGGGGACGTTTAATGATCCATTGGAGACATTACTTTGGTGTTGGTGATTTAGATAAAAGCTGCTGGGGAAATGAGAATTTATGGTCTACTGGGAAAATAAGGATTCCTACTGGTTAGGATAAAGGCTGAAGGTTGATGATCTGCTGGGGATATGATGATTGGTGGTCTACTGAGGATATTATGAATCCTGTTGGTTAGGATAAAGGCTGAGGGTTGGTGGTCTGCTGGGAATATGCTGGTACGGGACTAAGATGAGGGTGATTGATGATCTGTTGAGGTGACGAAAGTTGATGATTTGTTGAGGGGATGAGAGTCTCTGAACGGACATAGAAAGAGAGAAAGTTCTGGTGTGATATACTTTTGAAAAAAATAAGAATTTTTGGTTGGCTTCTTTTTTCTTTGAGAAAAGGTCGAGTTACGTTCTCTCAATTCTCGAACCTCGTGCATGATTTTTGGACTTTGCTTCCATAGCATTTTCCTCGTGTCACCAAGGTTTGATTCTGCTTATTTTTTTTTTGACTTTATGAGAGAAGAATTTTTGTATGCCTGCATCATTTTCTAATTTTTTTTATGCCCTTATTCCTCCTTGATTGATTGAAAACTTTTTGATGCAACTTTTTTTTTGCATGGTCAGCAGCCTTCCTCACCCAAGACGTAGCCTTGGGCCTTTTTTGGCCTAGCTGTCACTCTTGGTGTAGCTCTCGCTGCCATCTTTTTTCTTTTTCTGTTTTCTAGTATCTTCTTTTCTTTTGGTACTGTGGGATTTATCCTCTTTTCTACTCTTTTAATTTTTTCTTGTACCCACTTTGTTCTTCTTGCTTTGTCAGATTTTTTGAGCATTATCGTCCCTGCGATTTGAGAATGTTTGCTTTGAAAGTTCACATTTGACATCGTCATGCTGTGTTTGTGATTTTCGGTCCGAGAACCTTTGAGAGCGTATCTTGAAAGCTTATCTTGGAAGATAAGAAATTGTACCAAAAATCCTTTTGTGGGGCTTGTTTCCTGTGTTTTGCGAAATTTTCTCATTCCAGTCTTTCTCTCTATCTTTCTCTGATATCCTTTTAAGGAGGATTTTTGGTTTTGGAAAGGGCTTGAGTTTGCCTGTGGAAAGGGCTTAGAATTGCCTGTGAAATGGGTTTGAGCTTTCCTAGTATAAAGGGCTTGGGATTGCCTACTTGGGATTGGTGCTTATAGAAAGGGCTTGGGATTTGCCTGTAAGAAGAGCTTTGGATTCGTGCCTGTAAGAAGGGCTTGGATTCGTGCTTGTAGAAAGGGCTTGAGATTTGATTCAATCTTTGGAGAGAATTTGTGACGTGATTTTCCTTTCTAGGAGGACATGTGATCTTGTTGTGCCTCTCTGTGAGGGCTTGTGAAGTGATTTACCTCTCTGGGAAGGCATACGATCTTATCATGATGATCTAGTCGGTGATGGTGGTGTGACTAATCGTCGAGGTATATACCAGAATGCGGTGGTGAAGCTTGTCTGATAGGCCATGGAGCTTAGTGCTTATGTATTCTTGGACCGGTGCGTGGTAAACTTATGCAAGTGTTCATGTGCATGCACTATGCAAATGCTTATGCCATGCTTCCATAAATTTCAAGTATTCGCATACTTCTTAAATCATCGCACTATCATTTTAAAAATTTGGTTTTGAAAAGATTTTAAATCTTGAGTTATCTGATTTATGAAGTATGTTACTAAAAAAATGCCCTATATGTGAAACGCATGCAATGTAGACTCTTTTCCAAGAACATGTCAAATATTTTGAGAAAGTATTATTTATTTGAAAAGTCTTGTAGGCAAAAATGGACCCTTTTGTCTTTGAAAGGCCAAAAGGTGGTAGGATTTATCTTTTTAAAAAAAAAAAAATTAGACTGAGCCTGAAGTCACTTCTCAGGTTGCCTACGTTCCCCTTGTTCTTATATCTCAAATCTTGGTTGTGGGGCTCAGGTCTATGTAGTTCTTGGGTGTGCCGGCTTACGTCCTTATTAATAATATTTCTTCAAACGATCAAGATTAACCGGAGAGTTGAACTGTTGTCCGTCTGTATCTGTGAGTATGACTGCTCCCCCGGAGAGAATTTCCTTGACAATGTATGGCCCAGTTCATTTTTGTGCGAATTTACCCCTCGGATCTCTGGCTAGTTCCCTAATTTCTTTTAGCACCAAATCATTTATTTGTATTCTTCTTGCTTTCACCCTCTGATTGAATGTTCTAGCGATTCTTTTTTGATACCCTTGCTGATGATAGGCGGCTTTCAGTCTTTTCTCATAAAGTAATGCCAATTCTTCATAACGGCTTTGGATCCAGTCTAATTCGGATACCGAACTCTCCAATATCACCTACAGCGATGGAATCTCCGTTTCTACTGGCAGTATTGCTTCCATTCCATATGTTAGTGAGAAGGGTGTTGCGTTTATAGAGACCCTTTCGGTAGTGCAGTATCCCC
The DNA here is from genome assembly GCA_021464415.1 of Lonicera japonica. Taxonomy (NCBI): domain Eukaryota; kingdom Viridiplantae; phylum Streptophyta; class Magnoliopsida; order Dipsacales; family Caprifoliaceae; genus Lonicera; species Lonicera japonica. Next base: position 17,923,027 of record CM038471.1, on the reverse strand, counting down.
ATAGCGTATACGGCAATTTGTCGGCCCAGTCTTGACAACTTTTTACCATTTTACTAATCACATTTTTTAGGTTTTTATTTGCTACCTCTACCGCGCCATTGGTCTGAGGTCTATAGGGGGATGATTTATGTCTCTGTATCCCGTATTCTTCCATTACATCATTGGCTTCCCCCTCAAAGTGGGTTCCATTATCTGACAATACTTCATGCGGTACTCCGCATCTGCAAATGATGTTTCTTCGAATAAATTTTGCCACTTTTCTTGCATCGAGTTTCGCATATGATTCAACTTCTACCCATTTTGTGAAATAGTTGATTGCTACCAGTATATATTTGTGTCCATTACTTGCTGCCAATGATATTTTTTCGATGACATCTATACCCCAAACTGAAAAGGACCAGGGGGCTGTCATAGTGTATAATTCTTTTGGAGGAAGCTTCTGAGATTTCGCATGAACCTGACATAGGTGACATCTTCTTACATGATCGCTGCAATCTTGTTGCATGGTGGTCAATGTGTGCCAATGTGTGCCCACTCATGTGGGGTCCATATTCACCCCCATGAATCTCGTCCATAACTGGTTAAAATTCTTCCTGTTTTAGACACCGGAGGTGTATCCCATCGTGACTCTTTTCATACAATTTTCCCGAGCAAATAATGAATTGAGCGGCTAATCTTCGGAGTGCTACCCGAGTTTTCTTGTCAGCACCCTTAGGGTATTTTCCTTCTTAAGATTTTCCAAATGTCATAATACCAAATCGATAAGTCCAACGTTCCCTCATTTTCGCTTTCGATGACTAGACAGTATGCAGGAATCTCCCTCTGCTCAATGGCTATCTGTATTGTTCGCATATCTTTGGAAATTTCTACCATTGAAGCCAGAGTTACTAGCGCATCAGCAAAGTTGTTCTGGCAGCGGGGTACATGGCTAAACCTAACTCTTTCGAACATGTTGGCCACTTCTTGCAATCGATCTAAGTAGGGGATGAGCTTTTCTTCTTTGATTTTCCACTTTCGTAGAATCTGATGAATGATAAGAGACGAATCCCCAAATACTTGTACCTTTGTTACCCCCTTTTTAAGCGCGATTTCCAAATCCACGATGCAAGCTTCATATTCAGCAATATTATTGGTGCAGTCAAATTGGAGCCGAAAAGACAATGGCAAGTGAATCTGGTCTGGAGATATTAGGAGGATCCCTATCCCGTAATCGTTCTTATTTGCAGCCCCGTCAAAATACAATTGCCATTCACCCTCCTTATCTGTGACCGTAACCATTTCATCGAAAAATTTAGATTCTTCCTCTTCTTCCCATTCTAACATAGGGTTACCTGCCAAGAAATCTGCTATAATCTGCCTTTTAATCGCCTTCTGAGTGACATAAGTGATATTAAACTCCAATAGTAAGAACACCCACTTGGCCATGCGGTTAGTCAACACCAATTTTTTGAACAAGTACTTCAGCGGATCTAGTCGGGCTATAAGAGTGACTGAAAACACAAGCATATAGTGGCGCAATTTCTGAGTGGCCCAGATTAAGGCTGCACATGATCTCTTAAGAGGCGAATAATTCCTTTCATAAGGTGACAACTTCTTATTGATGTAATAAATCGCATGCTCTCTCTGACTCTGGGCTATGTGTTGGGCTTACATAGCCCCAGCAGCAGTTTTATTGACCGTGATCGAGATACAATAATAAGGGAAGTCCAGGTTGTGGCGGAGCGAGGACTGGTGGATTTGACAAATATTCTTTGATCTTATCAAATGCTGCCTGACACTGTTCATTCCATTGGCCATCTGATGACTTATGCAACAACTTGAATATGGGTTCACATTTCTGCGTGAAATGGGATATGAATCGGCTGATATACTGTAACTTACCCAAGAATCCTCTGATTTCCTTTACGGTGCGTGGTACGGGCATTTCTTGAATTGCTTTTACCTTGGCAGGGTCTACTTCGATTCCCTTCTTGCTAATCATATACCCCAGCAGCTTGCGTTTAGTTACCCCGAATACACACTTCAGTGGATTTAACTTCATCTAGAATTGCCTAAGCCTATCAAAGAAGACCTTGAGGGTGGGAAGATGCCCTTCCCTCTCTTTAGACTTAATGATCATGTCATCCACATAAACTTCTACTTCTTTATGGATCATATCATGGAACAAAGTGGTTGCAGCCCTTTGGTATGTTGCCCCAGCATTTTTTAATCCAAATGGCATAATTGTATAACAGTAAGTTGCCCATGTAGTTATGAAGGCAGTCTTATCCTGGTGGTCAATGTGCATCTTTATTTGATTGTAGCCAGCAAACCCATCAACAAATGACTTTAGGGCGTTGTTGGCGGTGTTATCCACAATGATATCAATGTTAAGTAATGGGAAATCATCTTTTGGACAGGCCTTGTTGAGATCCCGATAATCTACACACACCCTTACCTTCCCATTTGGCTTCGGCACTGGCACCACGTTAGCCAACCACGTCGGATAATCTACCACTCGAATAAACCCCATTTTCAGTTGTTTTTCTACTTCTTCCTTGACTTTGAGTGACCATTCTGGTATCAACTTTCTGAGTTTCTTTTTGATTGGTCAGCATTCTGGCTTAGTGTGAATTTCATGCATTACTATATCTATGCTTAATCCCGGCATGTCTGCATAGGACCAAGTAAAGACATCAGCATATTCTTTCAACAGCTCATGCAAGTCTTTACCCTTGGCTTTACTCAATTCAGCCTCGATCTTTACTTCTTTCTTATCCTCATCAGTCCCTAGGTTAACTGCAATAGTTTCACCCTCCTCGATTTGGATTCTCTGTTTGTGTTTTTCTGGGATATGATTCATGGATTCAATTTTTGCTGAGGTAATATGAGACACATTTGGATACTGAGGAATGATACTATCTTATTAATGACAATGCTATCAAAAACATTAAGAAATTATCCTAAGAGCTTATAATCGCTCATTCTACCCACAATTTTATCCCTTACAATTTCACTCCCTTTCTCACTCAAATTTCCCACATCTTTAACTAGACGGATCAATGTGACTGGGTCCGATATTTACTTTTCCTCAGTAATTGCCATGATTTGCGTCTCTTCAACAAATAGATTTTGCATCATACTTGCTATATCTTCCAACTCGTTTTTCTCATCCTGAAGCTTTATGTCATGACTCCGACCCTCGGTATCGTGCATCTGGCTTTCTTTGTAGTATAGATCTTCAATAAAAAAATCTTACCCGGCACTCTATTACCTTCTGAATTGACCCATGGTTCTTGGAAATCACAAAATGGAAAATCTTCCCGCTCTTTTACAAAAAACCCATTGAGAAAGGTATTGATCATTTTGCAACCCAAATCATCCACGATTTCATCCTCTGTGTCATATGAGAAACCTAACCCGGTGCATTTTCTTCCTTACATATAGGGTTCGATCGGCTCAGCCATCCCGACCTGTCTATCTCCCAATCCTCGACCTGGCATATAACCCATGGTATGCATCATTGCTATTACTTGCTCATTCAAAAACGGTAATGTTTCGGGTGGTAGGTATGTAATCTTCTGTGAGGTCAAGGCTTGTACCATCGGTTCATATTGAAAACCCCCTAACTGTACATCTTGGCTTCCTATGCGTAAGACTGGCGTGTCTTTAGGCATTATGATTTTGTCACAATCACCATGTATCACGATAATTTTATCTCCTACAGGGATCTTGATTTTCTGGTGCAGAGAGGACGGTATTGCTCCCACAGCATGTATCCAGGCGAGCCCGAGTAGAAGGTTAAAGCTTGATGGTATGTCGATGACTTGAAATTCCACTGGAAACTTGATTGGTCCAATCAACAAGCTCAATTCCACAGATCCCAAAACTGACCTTTTGGTATTGCCATAGGCCCTTACTGTCACTGGCGATTTTTTCAGGCTATCTTCATCAAGTCCTAAAGCCTTGAAGATTTGAGTGGGCAGACATTTATGGTTGTCCCATTATCAATAAGCACTTTTGGAACTATCCTTCCCTTAGTTTCAACCGATATATGGAGAGCCTGGTCATGATTTCTCCTTAAAGGCGACAGGTCTTCATCTGAAAAAGACAAATTGTTCTGTAAACCCAGAGTCCCAATCATGGCTGTTAACTGTTCTGGAGTTGATTCTATAGGGACTATGGCTTTATCCATGAGCTTAAGGAAGGCTGATTGATGGGGTTTGGAAGATACTAACAACCCCCAAATGGAGATTTGACTTGTGTTTTCTTCAGGTATTCAACAACTTGGCTCTTTTCGGGCTGAGCTGCTTCCTTCTTGCCTTCTTCCTTTCCCTTTTCTTATGTTTGATAAACCTTCCCTGATCGGGTGTCTGCTGTATCCATTTAGCCAAATTTTTGTTCTCGTCCATATCAGATTCTGCGGCTATCTTTGACCAGTCAAAGCTGATCGTATCAACGTGTGCTTGGGTGATCCTTCTTGAGATGGACCACTTCCTACTGGGTGCATCTTGCCCGATCTTCACTTTTCTTTCCTGGTAACCCAAACCTTGTCGGTGTAGTTGGGTTTTGATAACAATCGGTTCGGCCATGCCCTAATTATTTTTGCCCAACCCCTGTCCGGGCAGTATTTTCATTTCTTGCATCCACTTGCTAACGTGAGAATCATATACTGGTTCCTTTGTAACTTGCGGAGCTTCTTTCATTATATTTCGGAAGATGATTTCAAAGTTTTATTCCTCCTCTTTTACCCAGCCTTCAACGTGATAAACTGTTATAGCATTTCTTCCATTCTCCCTTACTGGCTTAATCAAGGAGATGGGATCACATTCTTCTTTTTCAACTAATACGGCATTAATGACCCCTCCATGGTTAGGGAGTGGATTCTTCACAACATTTGGTTGCTCTGGGTCAGGGATTCTTCATGACTCGACTAGATCTTGGATGGTGTGTTTTAGGGCCATGCATCGGTCAGTGCTGTGTCCTGGGCCTTGGTGATATTCACAACGTTCGTTGGCCCTCCAGCCATTAGGGAGTGGGTCTGGGGGAGCCCGGGGGGCCAATGGTCTTATGATTCCACTTTCTTGTAATGCAGCCAGGGTTTTGCTTAGTGAGGCTGGTAGACGTGCGAAATGTCGGCCCTTACTTTTCCTCTAGGGCCCTTAGCCTTGGGCAGGTTCCTGTTCTCGTGGATACTGGAAATTACTTCTCTGATAAGACCCCAGATTGTGCTGAGACCACATTTGATTAATGGTAGAAACAATTTTCTTGTACTGAGACGAGACTTTCTTAACCTCAGCGACCTTTTCCGGTTCTTCCTCAGTTTCGTTGGCCACATGCATCAAAGCTTTGTATTTTTTGAAGTACTGTCGCCCCACGCCATTTCTGATTTCGGGCTTGAAATTTTTGACTATCAACCCTAATTGCTCTTCTTCAGGGACCCGATCGATCATTTGGGATGCTAACTCTCTCCATCGTGTGATGAAATCACTGACACTTTTGGTTTCCCGCTGCTTAGCCATTTCAAGATGTTTACGAGTAACTTTCAGCTATTCGTTTGACTTGTAGTGCTCCATGAATTCCTTTCCTATACTCTTTCAATCTGCCACCCTATGTTTTTCCAATCCCAAAAACCAACTGTGTGCGGTCCCTGTTAAAGTTTAATGGAAACCCTGTGCCAAATAAGCCTCGTTCAACCCATATAATTGCATAGTACTGACATAGGCCTTAAGATGTAGGTGTGGTGGACTACTTCCCAAGAATTTTTTCACGCTGGGAAGCTTAAAGCCCACTGGCAACCTGGCGCCGGGGAAGAGAGACAAGTTTTGGAGATCGGCCACGTCATCTGATTTATTAGTCACGTTTCGGTTCAATGCCTTCACTTGTTCCTTCAATAGGGTGATGGCCTTATTTTCCTTGGCCTGTTCGACTATTGACTCAGCATACTGCCCCATATACGGATTTGGTTCGTCCCCTTCGAAGAGTGGATTATGGTGCTGTCGGGGTTGATTATGTTTAGGATGGAGCCACATATTGATGGCATTTATTGCTAGTGGGACTTGGTGAGGCGGGGGAACGGGTAGGACATTTTGTTGGGGTAGAATATTCTACTGCGATGGTGGAATCGGTTGGCCTCGGCCTTGATTATGAGTTGGATTAGGGTTTAACTGGTTTGGCTAGGCAAGTGCCCCGGCAACAAGTAAGGTATCTAGACGGGCCTGAGTGGTTCTCTGCAGATTGGCCATGATGTTCATAGATTGGACCATACCTTGTATCATTTGGTACAGTTGTTCTGGAGATAAGGCTTCGGAGTTGATGGGTAAAACGGGACTGGGCGACAGATCCGCTGCATGGTGTTGACCCTCAGTATCATTACCCCCTCCTTCATTATCCTAAACTTAGTCATTATGAAAATCGAGAGCACGTCGTGGCAGCATTGTGAGAGGTGAGTCTGGTCTAGTAAGTCTACCTATACGATCCCTACCAGCCCAGCCAGTGTGGTACGAAAACCTGAGAGTAGTGGAAAAAATCGGGACATAAGGGTGGCGAGACTTTTCTAGATAAATGATACTTTCTGCCAATTGATTGCGTAATTCTCGAAAAAGAGTATGACGATGGAATGCAAATCGAAAACCACTTTTTGGTGTTCAAATGAAAACAGACCATCAGTAATAACCTGAGAGCCCTGTGGACAGGTTTAGGGTAGGAATACACATTCCGGGGTGCCTTTATAACCTTCCAATTTTTGGAAATTATTTTAGCAAAATCGTTTTGAAAAATAACTCATTTTTTGGAAAACAATTTTAGAAAACATTTTTGAAAATCGGGAAGTTCTCTCATCTTGGCGTTGCTTTTCATGGAAATAGTGACAGGAAAATTCTCACTAGTGAGTATTAATGAAGAATTTCTACGAGCGGGGTTGGACAGCCTCCGACCGTACTTGCCAAACCAAGAGTTGGTATGTATGACAAGGCCTTTTGTTCACTATTCTCACGATTGACGTGTTGACCTAAGGTCTTAATCTTATTTTGATAATAACAATAAATTAATCATGTGTAATTTAACATGTTTCTTAATATAAGTATATAGTTCATTTACTTGGAATATTCAAGAAAAACATGACAAGGATCAATCTTTCACTATTCGATCATTGGACAAGACAAGGTAGATCAAATTTCTCAATGCAAATCATAAAGTACAAAGGATCAAAAGATTATATGAAAAACTTCAAGGAAAAAGTTTCAAATGAAAATCAATCCGAAGAAACAAATCAAAGCATTCGAAGACTCGTTAATTTAGTAATTAAGTGAGTGCTTAAGATTTATGTAAAGTTACTTTATTGATCAAATCCTTATAGCTCAAATATATTCATACATATTTTAAAGATTGATTCAAACAAGCTTGAAATTGAATTTATTTGAAAAACATCATTTTACAAAGACCGAGTTTCAAAATAAATTCATATTAATTTTAAATGATCATATTTTAAGCTCTAATAAAAATCGGTATCTTAGAAACATATCTTTGAGGTTCACAAATCATTAGAATTTTATTTGGACCTAAATTGTTAAATTGCAAAAATATTTTTATTTTACATTTAAAATTCGCTCAATGTTTGCCCAGTTTTGATCTAACGGTAAGATGGAGACCTTCTCGAACTCCAATCATTTTGAAATTTTTATAGTAGTTAGACAACATCTCTTGGCACTTTTGAAAAAAAATTTAGCATGATCCAACGGTCTAGTTGGGAGATATTAACAAAACAAATTTGACTTTTTTGTCAAAACTAGCTGTTGAAAAGTTTGAAAATGTGTACCTTGGAGCCAAAACCTTTTTTAATCATCCCCAACGACCATATGGTTTTACAAGCTATAAATATGAGGTCCTAGACATGTTTTAACATAACTTGAATCATTCTACAAACTTATTTTACATATATACAAAGTTATTCAAGTATTCAATTCATTTTATTGATCATATTCTTCATTTTTGAGCTATATATTTTGATTAATCTTGATAACTCTAGTGTGAGCTTCATTTGTAATCTTCAAATACACTTGAGAGTTATTGTATTGGTGTGTATCACCATAAACAATTTATTCTCCATTTCAAAAGAGAGTTTGTATCTTTGTAAAGGAAGATATTATATCTAGTGAGAAGTGTAGTGTGTATAGCTACATTGTGAGTGTTATGTGCATAACAACATTTGTATTGAGGTTTGATCTTCACACGAAGAAGATTGAATAGTGGAAATTCTCGGGAAACTAACCGAGCGCGGACGTATGGTTGAAGAGACCGAACTGTGAGGATAAAAAGTCTCGAGCTTCAAATTGGTTCAATCTTTCTAAACTCAAGCGCTCTTTTTATTGCTATATTATTGCTTGTATTTTGAGATTGTTTATTTGCTTCTCTTGAGATTGATTACTTGAAATTTATTATTTTCTTGATATTGTTGCTTAGTTAAGTTGCTTTGCTTAAATATTTTTAAAAACATTTTAATTTTGCATTAAGTTTTTAAAAGCCCTATTCACCCCCCCTCTAGGGTTGTTTTTCGACTAACAATTGGTATCAGAGAAGGTCACGGGTTCGATACCTGGGGCGCGCCATTGTGGTGGGGGGGATTGTTGGAGGTAAATCCACAATTGCGCTCCTCTTCGTGGTGAATCCGGAGGGTATATCCGGTGTGCAGGTTATCGAATGTCATGACACTCTAATGGACCTTGCGCATAAGGAAATAAAGTTGCGCCTTCGTTAACAGCTATAGCTTTTGGCACAATGGTAAGCGCTTGATCCCAACAATTGGTATCAGATGTTGTACTCTTATTTTGATTTAACAATCTTAGAGTTTACGATCATGTCTATATATCAAGGAACCGGTCTTTCTGAAGGTCTCTCCACCCATAGACCACCTCTATTTGATGGTAAAAATTATAGCTATTGGAAAAGTAGAATGAGTACATTTTTACAATCTAGTGATTTTGAACAATGGAGAGTTGTACTTGAAGGACCCTATGAAATTACCAAAAGATTTGATAGTGAAAAAATTGTTCCTAAGAAAATGTCCGAGTATGGTGAAAATGATATTAAGAAAATTCAATATAATGCTTAAGCCTTAAATGCTTTAAATTGTGTATTAAGCATGGATGAATATAACAAAATTTCTAGTTGCAAAACGGCCAAAAAAATTTGGGTTAAACTTGAGGTTACCTACGAAGGAACCACTCAAGTTAAAGATGATAACATAAATATGCTTGTTCATGATTATGAATTATTTAAAATAGAGCATAATGAATCTCTTACTTCCATGTATAGTAGATTTTCTATCATTACTAATGATTTGGATCTTCTTGGAAAAGTTTATTCTAATGAAGATAAAATAAGAAAAATTCTTAGGATTCTTCCAAAGAAGTGGCGTCCAAAAGTGACAGCAATTCAAGAAGCAAAGAATCTCAAAACACTCAGCATGGACGAGCTTTTGGGATATCTAAAAACTCATAAAAATGAACTTCAAAGAGAAGAAGAAGAGGATACAAAATCAAAGAAAACTTTAGCTCTCAAAACTATCCAACATGAAAATAATAATGTATTAATGGATGGTGATGAAGACATGGCGCTTCTATCTAGAAAATTTATAAAATTTCTAGCTAAGAAGAAAAATTCTCAAAAAAAGGATAACAAATATCCATTATCCTCTAGAAGAAACAACGATCGATCAAATCAACAAAGAGGAAAAAATCAAAAAATCAAAAAGTGCTATCATTGCCATGAACCCGGTCATATCAAGCCAAATTGTCCAGTTAGAAAGAAAGAGAAAAGAGATAAACGAGATAAAATATTCAAACAAGTGAAACATACACTAAAAGGAACATGGAGCAATACCGAAGAAAGAGAATCGGATGCCAATTCCAGCGATGAAGAAACGGCCAACCTTTGTCTTATGGCAAATGAAGATAAGGTAAATTCTAACTATAGCTCATTTAGTGATAATTTTGATGATAATGAAAGTGTGCATAATGAATATGATGAACTATTTACCATGTTTGAAGAATCACATATTAAATTTGAAATTCTCTAAAAAGGATATGCAAGTCTCAAAAAAGAAAATTCCATTACTTCTACCTAATGTGAAACTTTAGAAAAGGAAAATATTGATTTTAAAGAGGAAATCAAGTATTTGAAAAAAGGAAAAGAAAAGGAGACTTCAAACTTACTTGCACTAGAAAATGAGGATTTGAAAGAAAAAGTAAAGGATTTAACCAATAGTCTAACCAAGTTCACAAATGAAAAAGATAACTTGGATAAACTATTGGAAGTACAAAGGTGTGTCTTTGATAAAGCCGGTTTGGGTTACAATCAAATCTATAACCAAAAGGATTACAAAAAATTCTTCAAAACATACACACCGCATAATCCCACTAATCTTTGTTCATTTTGTGGAAGAAATACCCATAGTGCACATATTTGTTATTACAAAAAAAAAGAATTTTGCTAAGAACAAACTTGCTTGAATTCCTAAAAGAACCACTATGTATACTAACCCCAAAGGACCCAACTTATTTTGGGTACCAAAAGAGAAGTTACTTAAGATTTTGGTGTAGGTTTGCATGAGAGCAAAAGCTAGCAAAACAAAGTGGTTCTTGGATAGTGGATGCTCGAAACACATGACGGGAGAAAAGAAAAATTTCTTGAGTCTCACTCCTAAACAAGGAGGCAACGTTACATTTGGAGACAACGCCAAAGGTAAAATCATTGGTATAGGTAAAGTTGGTAATAAATCTTCTTATATTGATAATGTTTTACTTGTTGACGGTTTAAAACATAACTTGCTTAGTATTAGTTAATTGTGTGATGAAGGTTATGAAGTTATTTTTAAATCTGAATGTTGCATTGTTAAAAATATTAGTGATAATTCTATCTTGTTTGTTACTTATAGATCTAATAACGTATATACTCTTAAACTTGATGATTTGTCTCAACAAGATGTTAAATGTTTATCTGTGTTAAATGATGCTTCTTGGTTATGGCATAGAAGATTATGTCATGCTAATATGGATTTAATTTAATAAATTATCTAAAAAGGATTAGTTAAATGATTGACTAAAACTAAATTTGCTAAAGATATAATTTGTGATGCATGTCAACTTGGTAAACATCACAAGTATTCCTTTAAATCTAAGAAAGATATTATTACTATTAGACCACTTGATATGTTACATTTAGATTTATTTGGATCTAATTCGGTTGCTAGTTTAGGTGGTAAATTGTATGCCTTTGTGATTGTTGATGATTTTTCTAGATTTACTTGGGTATTCTTTCTTGCTCATAAAAGTGAAATACCTCATGTATTTGCTAAATTCTGTAGAAAAGTTCAAAATGAAAATGGTACTTCTATTGTACATGTTAGAAGTGATAAAAGTAGAGAATTTGATAATATTGATATTGAGAATTTTTGTGATGAGCATGGTATTAATCATAACTTTTCGGCACCTAGAACTCCTCAATAAAATGGTGTGGTTGAAAGGAAAAATAGATCTCTTCAAGAGATGTGTAGAACCATGTTACATGAACATTCTTTACCGGAATATTTCTGGGCAGAAGCCGTTAATACCGAATGCTATGTAATTAATCGTGTTATTATTCGTAAAAAGTTAGATAAGACACCTTACGAATTATGGAATGATAAGAAACCTAATATTGCATATTTTAAGATTTTTGGTTGTAAATGTTTCATTTTAAATGATCGTGATCATTTAGGAAAATTTGATGCTAAATTCGACGAAGGAATATTTCTTGGATATGCTACTACTAGTAAAGCTTATCGTGTTTATAATAAGAAAAGTTTAGTTGTTTAAGAATCTATGCATGTTGTTTTTGATGAATTTAATCCTTTTGCACCCATAGTGCATTCCGATGATGATGCTGAAATTATCCAAAACATTTCGAATATTCAAATTAATGATATATCTAAGGAAGAATCATCGAGTGCTCAAACTTCTTTTAAGGAGATAGAAAGTAAGGGCGAACAAAACTTGAATGATTTACCTAAGAGTTGGAAATTTGTGTCCAACCACCCTATTGATCAAATTATTGGAGATCCATCTAGTAAGGTCATGACTAGATCATCCTTAAAAAATGTTTGCAATAATGTGGCATTTGTTTCTCAATATGAGCCTAAAAACATAAATGAAGCCGAACAAGATGAATCTTGGATGATGGCTATGCAAGAAGAGCTCAATCAATTTGAGAGAAATAAAGTGTGGACACTTGTTCCCAAATCAAATGATCATACTATTATAGGCACTAAATGGGTATTTCGGAATAAAAAGGATGAAAATGGTGTTATTGTTAGAAATAAAGTTAGACTCGTTGTTCAAGGATACAATCAAGAGGAGGGCATTGATTATGAAGAAACATATGCACCCGTTGCACGTTTAGAAGCTATTCGCATACTACTTGCTTACTCTTGCTTTAAAAATTTCAAACTATATCCAATGGATGTGAAAAGTGCTTTCTTGAATGGATTTATTGAAGAGGAAGTTTATGTGAAACAACCTCCCGGATTTGAAAATTATACGCATCCTGATTACGTCTTTAAATTGTCTAAAGCATTATATGGCTTGAAACAAGCACCTAGAGCATGGTATGATAGATTAAGTTCATTTTTGCTTAATAATGGATTTGTTAGAGGCAAAGTAGACACTACTTTATTCATTAAGAATCATGCCAATGATGTACTGCTTGTGCAAATTTATGTTGATGATATTATTTTTGGTTCTACTAACGACAATCTTTGCAAAGAATTTTCTACTTGTATGCAAAAGGAATTTAAAATGAGCATGATGGGAGAGATGAATTATTTTCTCGGATTGCAAGTAAAGCAATGCAAAGATGGAATCTTTGTCAATCAAGAGAAATATGTGAAGGAAATCTTAAAGAAGTTTGACATGAAAAGCGCTAAATCAATGAGTACGCCTATGAGTTCAATGTTGAAACTTGACAAAGACAAAAGTGGTAGAGTGTTGACATAAAGAAGTATCGAGGTATGATCGGTAGCTTACTTTATTTGACGGCTTCTAGGCCGGACATCATGTTTAGTGTTTGTTTATGTGCACGATTCTAAGCGAATTCAAAAGAATCCCATTTACATGCCGTAAAACGTATATTCCGTTATCTTTCCGGTACTAGTTCTTTAGGTTTGTGGTATTCAAGAGAGAACATATTTGACCTAATAAGTTATTCCGATGCGAATTTTGCGGGTTGTAAAATCGATAAGAAAAGTACTAGTGGCACATGTCACTTTTTCGGACACGCACTAGTATCTTGGTCAAGTAAGAAACAAAATTCGGTGGCCCTTTCAACGGCTGAAGCCGAATACGTGGCGGCCGAAAGTTGTTGTGCACAAACTTTATATATTAAACAACAACTAGAAGACTTTGGAATTAGTCTTAGCCACATTCTCATTAAATGTGATAACACAAGTGCTATTAGCTTGACCAAGAACCCTATACAATACTCACGTACTAAGCACATTGAGATAATACATCATTTTATTCGTGATCATGTGCAAAATGGTGATGGTGATATTGAATTCGTTAGCATCGAATCGCAATTTGCGGATATTTTCACTAAACCACTCCTGGACGATCGTTTTTGTACTATCCGTCGTGAACTTGGTATGACTAGAGCTTGTGACATCTAGTTTGATTAAAAAAAATCAAAATATACAGCGCTCCCCGCGTGTATCTAGAATCCACCACCTTCGCATGGCCTAGATCACTTTTTGATGTTGCCATAGGGGGAGAAAATGTGTGTATGGTGTTGGTGTTGTGGTAAGATCTACATTTACACTTTTGAAAGGTTTATTTATAAAATATATATATATATATATATATATTAGTTTTGGTTTTAAAACTATCTCAAATATTTGCAATATTTTTTAATTGTCATTTTTGCATAAATTGAGGGGGACATATTATTTATTTACATTTATATGCTATTTATGCTTGTTATTGTAAACACACATTAATTTATTGTCATCATCAAAAAGGGGGAGATTGTTGACCTAAGGTCTTAATCTTATTTTGATAATAATAATAAATTAATCATGTGTAATTTAACATGTTTCTTGATATAAGTATACAGTTCATTTATTTGGAATATTCAAGAAAAACATGACAATGATCAATCTTTCACTATTCGATCATTGGACAAGACAAGGAAGATCAAATTTCTCAATGCAAATCATAAAGCACAAATGATCAAAAGACTATATGAAAAATTCAAGGAAAAAGTTTCAAATGAAGATCACGAAGAAACAAATCAAAGCATTAGAAAACTCGTTAATTTAGTAATTGAGTGAGTGCCTAAGATTTATGTAAAGCTACTTTATTGATCAAATCCTTATAGCTCAAATATATTCATACATATTTTAAAGATTGATTCAAACTAGCTTGAAATTGAATTTATTTGAAAAACATCATTTTACAAAGACCGAGTTTTAAAATAAATTCATATTAATTTTAAATGATCATATTTTAAGCTCTAATAAAAATCGGTATCTTAGTAACATATCTTTGAGGTTCACAAATCATTAGAATTTTATTTGGAACTAAATTGTTAAATTGCAAAAATATTTTTATTTTACATTTAAAATTCGCTCAATTTTTACCCAGTTTTGATCTAACGGTAAGATGGAGGCCTTTCCGAACTCCAATCATTTTGAAATTTTTTCAGTAGTTAGAAAACATCTCTTGGCACTTTTGACTAAAATTTGAGCATGATCCAACGGTCTAGTTGGGAGATATTAACAAAACAAATTTGAATTGTTTGTCAAAACTAGCTGTTGGAATGTTTGAAAATGTGTATCTTGGAGCCAAAACTTTTCTTAATCATCCCCAACGGCCATATGATTTTGCAAGCTATAAATATGAGGTCCTAGACATGTTTGAACATAACTTGAATCATTCTACAAACTTATTTTATATATATACAAAGTTATTCAAGTATTCAATTCATTTTATTGATCATATTCTTCATTTTTGAGTTATATATTTTGATCAATCTTGATAACTCTAGTGTGAGCTTCATTTGTAATCTTCAAATACACTTTAGAGTTATTGTATTGGTGTGTATCACCACAAACAATTTATTCTCCATTTTAAAAGAGAGTTTGTCTCTTTGTAAAGCAAGATAGCATATCTTGTGAGAAGTGTAGCGTGTATAGCTACATTGTGAGTGTTGTGTGCATAATAACATTTGTATTGAGGTTTGATTTTCACTCGAAGAAGATTGAATAGTGGAAATTCTCAGAGAACTAACCGAGCGCGGACGTATGGTTGAAGAAACCGAACCGTGAGGACAAAAAGTCTCATGCTTCAAATTGGTTCAATCTTTCTAAACTCAAGCGCTCTTTTTATTGCTATATTATTGCTTGTATTTTGAGATTGTTTATTTGCTTCTCTTGAGATTGATTACTTGAAATTTATTATTTTCTTGATATTGTTGCTTAGTTAAGTTGCTTTGCTTAAATATTTTTAAAAACGTTTTAATTCCGCATTAAGTTTTTAAAAGCCCTATTCACCCCCCTCTAAGGTTATTTTTCGACCAACACGACGGTCAAGAAAAATGCAGAAATTCATGTGTACTAGGCTGATGCATCCTATATGCAAGCGTGGTTGAAAGAGGTAAGGTTTAAAGCTCTCTCCTATTTGGCTAGGTCTTGCTATATATCCCAAGGGAGAGCACATGCAAGGACCTTTTGATATACATTCTGGGTACGTGAGTGTTCTCGTCACTCGATATACCTCAGTTTGGTACTTGGCTAAGGAGGGTGGTCCCATGCGCTTTTGGCTAGTGTAGACCCGCAAGTCCACGACCTAGTCACGACTTTGGTCCCGAGGTTGATAGGGTAAATTCACACTCGCGATAATGCATGATGATAGTGACTGCGTGCAAAATAATAATTATAGAGGTATATTATGATAAACGCTTTAGGGTTTGTTCGAGTACTTTCAATTTTTATTTATGAAAAGATTTTCCTCAAATAATTATTACAAACAAAAAGGGAATCAAGGTATCCACCTAAATCGCATCTATGTTATCCTAAGACAAAGGCCAAAAAAGAAAGCATGCAAACATAAATAATTATCCACGCATATTCTACTCTTATTTAGAGTCTATTCCTCTTAAAAGTTCCCTAGTAGAGTCGCCACTGTGAGAACCCGCGTCTTCGACGCCCGGGGGTCCTCGTGGGCGGCAATTCCGTTGTTGCTTTGAAAATCGATTTTGAAAAGAATAAGAGTTGCCAGTTTGTTTTACTAAACAAACAAAAAAAAAGGTTTGTGTAAAAGAGACGTATTTATGGACTAAATATCCTCTTATACACAATGTATGTGAAACCAGTTGATTCCAAGGTTCAGAGATTAAGTTACGAATCGGGAAGGTGTTAGGCACCCAATTCACTCTTTCGGTCTCTTGAGTAAGATATGCGTGTGTTATAATTCAGTTCTTGCATGCTATTACTATTACTTTACAGCTTTTCGTGCTTGCCTTAGAAATCGAGATTTTGGGGATAGGATGAAACGATGTGTTTCCTAATTCGCCTATGATTTTGAAAATAAATGTGTGTGTGATTTGAAAAAGAGAGTTTGATAATAGTAGATGCAATGAAACAAGTGATTTTGTAAAACATTGGGCTTTTCAAAAACTTATTCGATGTAGAATCTTATATTCGATATTATATGAGGCGAGTTGACCGATCGTATACCAAATTCTATTGATTAAACCGGTATAGGTGGCAATCATGCTTTCATAATCGAGTATTTATCACATACACAATGCAATCTATGAGTTAGATTGGATATATAGCGATTATCGATTCCTTCGTATAACAATACCGTTAATCCGAGCTTTTGAAAAAGTAAGAAAGTAATAATACTATTTTGAAATTGGGTTAGGATTTATTATACGCCTGTGGTTTTGAAAAAGCAATTTGAAAAGGGGTTTTGAAAAGCTATCAAGTGATAGAAATTATGCAGACAAGAATATAAATTATAAAACCGACGAATAAATAAAAGAGGAGAGAGAAAATTATACCTGAGTCTCCTAGGAGGGAGAGAATAAGGATCTCTTGGTGTGTACCATGAAATTCCCTTGATTGTTGATGAAAAATAAGAATGGAGGGGGGGGGGTCTATTTATAGTTGAAAAAATACTTGGAGAGCAAGAAAAGAAATTGCAACTAGGACTCTTGGAGCATATCGAGAAGCCTTCCCACCGTTGGATCATTATGATTTTTGGATATCTGTTTGGAATGGAAGTCTTCTAGATCTTGTAAAAATTTCAGGTCGATCCGAATTCGGGAAGGTCTCCTTTTATTCTGATTGGTACAAAGAGTTTGTTTCTGCGTAGGAAAGGTACTTGTTGTAGACAAGGTCCCTTGTTTGCACGACAAGTCAGGTTCTCACCGTTATAACATGCTGAATTTTGGATATTTATTTCCAATATAAGTATTTTAGACCCTGTAAAAATTTCAAGACGATCGGAGTTCGGGAAGGACTCGGTCTCCTCGAATTAGTACAAAGAGTTTGTTTCCGCATAGGAAACGTACCTGCGTACAACAACCTCGAGAACTGAACTTCTAGTCGTTGGATTATTCTAAATTTTGGATATGTTTTCCCTCAAAATGTTTTTTAGATTGTGTCCAAATTTGAGGTTGATCAGAATTCCGGAAGGCCTATATTTATTTTAATTTGCTATGAAGGACATTTTGACTAAAATTGTACGATAGACAAATTGATTCTTGATGATCCCATGTGTGAAAAAACTGAGCTTTGAACATATTCTTCCCCACAATAAGACCTATCTACTGACCAAATTTCAGACCATTTTAACTTCGAGAAGACCTCCATTTGATCACCTGAAACAAACTCATAATTTTCTGAATTTTCAGAGATTCAACTTTCGGATTGAGCTGGTTTTTGAGTATGCTACTCCTTATGGTAATGTCTAACAACTCTCAATGTTTGAGGATGGTCCGAAATGAGTAACTCTCCTTTTACAAGTTTCTAGGAGTTTTGACGGTTTTCGGTTCCGGCAATTTTCGATAATTCGGTAACTTCTCATCCGGGATCCTTTCGGCCTTTTCCTTTGACCTGTATCATATGTACAAAGTCTATGGGCATCTAAGAATGCCCGTGCATACATACATGTTTATTTCTTTAAAAATTAGGATTCTTGAGGGGGTCGCAAAATGAGGTGTTCACACATACAAATAAAAGGAAATTTGGTGCCAATAGGAGTTTAGGTGTTTTAGAACTAATTCATACAGATATATTTGAACCATTACCGATGGCCTCTTAGAATGGTTAACAATATTTTATTACGTTTATAGATGATTATTTTCGTTATGGGTTCCTATTATTTAATTCATGAGAAGTTACAATCCTTAGAAGTTTTTAAAATTTTCAAATCTGAAGTTGAAAAACTAGGTATGAAAATTAAGGTCCTTAAATCTAATCGAGATGGTGAATACTATGGCAGATATGACGGATCAGGTGAATAACGTCCAGGAGCCTTTGCAAAATTCCTAGAGGAATGCGGAATCGTCCCACAGTACACTATTCCAGTTAAACCTAGCATGAACGGTGTTGCTAAGAGGCGAAACGTGATGCTTAAGGATATGGTAAAAAGTATGATTAATCATTCCTCCTTACCTGAATAACTATGGGGAGAAGCACTAAAGACTACAACATACATTATGAATAAGGTTCCAAGTAAAGTAGTAGTTAAAACCCCTTATGAACTATGGACAGGTAAAAAGCCAAGTACAAAGCATTTACACATTTGGGGTTGTCCAGTTAAGGCAAGGCCTTTTAGGCCAAATGAAAAGAAACTGGACTCAAGAAAATTAACTGTTATTTTGTTGTATACGCTGAAAGATCAAAAGGTTATAAATTTTATGATCCCTCGAATAAGTCCTTTTTTTAAAAAGGAAAATACCAAGTTTCTTGAGGATATTGAGTTTGAAGGAGAATATAAGGTTAGAAACATTGTCCTTCAGGATGAATTTATCCAAATTCTACGCAGTATTGCTATTAACAATGACCAAAAACAAATTTCTAACATTGTTCCAAATGCAAATCATGATCATCAAGACAATGATGAGGAACTTCCTATACAGAAAACACAACAACCTCAAGAGGAAGCACCACTTTTCTATTATTATACGTGCTCTCTTTTCCATTATTATACATTTTTACTCGGATTGTCCAATCTTGTAAGTGTCAATGATTTTGGTTTTGATTGAAAATTTTCAGGACAAGAAGATTTGTATGTTTTGTGTAGAACATAAGAGAAGGAGAGAGGTCTGTTAATTATATATATTTATTTATTTATGGTGATTTTTTTTCTACGATATTTTGCAGTTAATCCACCCTTAATTTATGGAAATTTTGAACAAACTTTGATAATATTACCCTTTTCAAAATTAAGAAGTATATATACTAATTAAAATTAATTTATAATTATAATAATTTATATTTCATTTTAGTTTAGATTTTTAACCAAAATCTACTTCCATTTTAATTAATATTTTTATTTTCCTTTAAAGAACTTTTAAATAGTTTTATCAAAAAACATTGATTAACTTATCAATACGTAGTTTGACCGATTAACTATACTTGCAATACTCCCACCCATTAAGAGGGAATTAATAATCTTTATGATGTTAGTTAAAAATTATGATTCATCTTAATAATAATAATAATAATAATAATAATAATAATAATAATAATAATAATAATAATAATAATAATAATAATAATAAAGATTTAAGAATCAAGTATATATATTCTTCTATGTTGACAAGCCCAGTAGACCTATTTTATGTTTTGCAAAATTTTAATATATAGTCATATAAAGTATCAATGACTATGTAATTAATTAGCTAGCACGACATTTGATACTCTAATTATAATACGGTGAGTACTTTCTTTCATTAGAATAGTTTGGGAGATGATAATTATGCGAACAACATACTATAAAAACTTTGAAATTTATTTTGTGCTTGGACTTAGCATTGTAGTTCAATATTTTCTTAGCCAGTTGTGGGACATAATGGTCGACATAGCTTTTTCCGGTTATATAGACTTCCTAGTTTTTGTAACGTGGAAATCGTTCCATCCATCGGATTACGAATTGTGGCGGATCTTTTGCTAAATTATGCATAGTGTCCCCATTAAATCACATATACAAAAATGAGTCGCAAGAAACAAACTAATAATAATTAAGAAGGAGAATGACAATAATGTTAAAAAGTAATTTCTAGGTTAATTCTTATCCAAGGAATTTTGGCTTTTACTAAAAGTTATGTTGTAACGAGTTATAACACATGGTCCACTTCCTTGTGTTCGTTATATATTGCTTGGGCAAAAGGCATTATAATGTAATATATTCCATTTTTAGTATCTACAACCTCCCTTCTAATGATGGGAAAAGGAGTTAACAATATCCCTATTCTAAATAGGTGAAATTCTGAACAAATTTTGATTAACTTACAATAAAATTATAGTTTGCGAGTGTATTTGGAGTGAGGTACGAGGGAAGAAGGAGGATAATGTATCTAGTGAGGGAAGAGGTCAGGGGAAGAAAAAGAAGACCAAATTTAGGGAAGAAGGAAGAAGACGGCAAAAATTTGAAATGAAAGTGAGTGAGGGGTTGGTTTTTGTTTTTATTATTTTAATTAAAAGTTAATTAGGATTTATCTATTAGTTAATAACATGATAATCTAACTTTTTAATTGTAATATTTTTATTTATTTTATTAGTGTGGATGTACTTATTAATCTAGTAGATATTTTAATATTAAATCATTAATAAAATAATATTTATAAAACTAAATCAATAATTTTTTTGTGAGTCTATCCACCATCGCAAATTAATTTAGTAGGTAATGCGGATTAACTTAATAACGTGGATTAATTGCAAGATATAACAGATAGAAACAAAATCACCCATTTATTTTTAAGTCAAACCAGCAATTTGAGTATTTTAAATTAGCTACATTAAAATAGAGAAACTCCTCGGTCTAAGGAGGAGGTTCTTACAACCATACAATAAAATTATTCATAATTTTAACAAAATTTACAAGCACGTGGGCAACATAGTTCTCTTCTTTCTTAATAAACAAAAAAATTGCACTTGACAAAGCCGGATCACTCTACTAACATAAGCTACAATTGCAGCTCTCGAAGCAATACCATCTTCATTCGCCTTGAAAGCGTTAACAACTTACACATTATGTCATTATCACCACCTAAAATAATATCCCCATTAACTGGTCATATTTATTTCAATCTTGTAGTTAATCCACTTCGTTGTTCGTTGTTTTTTTTTTAATGAAATTTGATGGAGATGATCTACTAATCATGGAGATCATCTCCACAAAGTTTCATAAAAAAAAACTCGTTCGTTTGGCCCCCAAAAATGCTAATCCGTGACTTAAGGTCCTTAAGTTGAGACCTTACTTGAAATGTACCCTAAATATATACTTGCATATATAAATGTATATCTATGTTAGATAGGGTCGCATTGCGCATGGATCGGATTTGTATGTATTCATATTAATTTAGTAACTAGAAGGCTTAACGAATTTAGATAGACAAAATAGGAGTTCTTTACGATATCCGAGATAAATCCGACTGAAGTTAGATTAGGTATAAATTGGATTTGGTTATTCTTTGTTTATATACAACATATGATTTGCTTTTATTTAAACAAAATTTATCTTTTTCCTACAAGTAATAGATTCACACTTTTGTGTTTTTTTGATGATGAAAAAAATTAAAAAAGTAATATAAAATAATAAATTTTACACTAAACATCACTTTTATTGGCGAATTAAATATTTGCGTACTAATAATACCTTTTCTTTTGGCGCCAATGGCAAATTTTCCCCTGCTTGCACCGAAAAAACGCGCCATAGGTGAGGCCAAATTTGGGAATTATCGAATTTGCTATGAAAAGGACTTTTAGTGGCAAACCATATGTCTGCCGTAAATAATATGTACAATTACTAGCTTTTTGTAAGAATTATTGAATTCGCTACAAAAAGGGCTTTTAGTGGGGACATTTTTGTCCACACAACACAAGTCCCCACTAATTGTAATCGACATATTTCGTAGAGATCTTGTTTTCCTGCAATTGTACCTCACTAATAGCAATTCTAAATTTCCCCACTAATTGCTTCTTCTTCTTTTTTAGTAGGGAAATATTTTTCCCTGCTAATGATCGCTTCTAGTGGTGAATTTATTATTTCGCTACCAATTCCACACTTTATTTGGCGGCAGCTCAATTTTTGTTCCGGCCACACTATTGGTGGCAAAATTAGTAGGGGAAAACTAGGGGTGGGAATTGGTTGGTTTGGTTTGGTAATTAGCCTATACCAAAATCATAATATTGGGTAATTTCGGTTTCTGGTATTTTGGATTTTCCAAAACATGAAACCGAAACCATACCATGCGTTAAAGGGGCCTTTAGTTATAAGGACAAATGTGTCTTTCTCTATTTACTCAAGGACACTTATTTTTGACCATTTGTTTAAAGACCAAAAGTTATTAAAGAAGGACTTTTTTTTTTTGGGTTTCTTTTGTTTTAAGGACATTATAATTAAAAATAAATAGAAAAAGAAAATATAATATCATAAAAGTAATAGATTAAAATTGCCCTTGAACGGAAATAAATTTAGTTAGAAAAAAAGAAAAAGAAGGAAAGTACCTACAATTAACTAAGGTAAAAATAAAATCCAAATTTTAAAAGTCAACTTTAAGTTTGAAAAATTCAAACATTAACTACATAATCCAGAAAAATTCAAATTAAAACATGAACAACCAAATATTAAATCATACACAGACATATTTGCATATCCACACATAGGCACACTTTAAAACACCAATGGAAATTGCAACTTGGAAAAGAATTTAGACCTCACTTTTAGAAAAAAATTAAAACGTCTAAACTTATTCATGAACTGCAATAGCGGATTGAAATTTTAGGAAAATCAATTTAAACAAAACAAAATTTAACTTAAGTAAAAATTGGCAAATCAACAAAAGTTGTTTTCAATATTTGGTTACATAAATGTTACCTTCAATATAAAACCTGTATCCAGCTGCCCACAACTTTGGCTATGTGAATGACTGGTTAATGAATTCCGGCATGATGTATATCAAAATATCATGATACACATCTCGTTTTAAGATCAAGCCAAAAACAAACATGAATAAGTAACGGAATGATGTGATTAAAGGAACGAAAAAAGAGGATTTGATAATGGAAAATAATATAAATATACCAAGATACCCATTGTGGACATGTTAAAAATAAAAAATATCAACGTCGATAGAACTTACGGCAATGATATGGTGTAGTATACAACCCTAACTGAAGGAGATATGTGCTGAACAGATCTGATTAAGCATCGGATTGGAGAATGTGTTCTGATTGCAATGGGGCAAAGAATTAGTGTATTATCGATATGGATATGTCTTATTGCAAGTCCAATAACTAGATTTCAACACGGGCCTTGAATAGTAAAGCCTGCGCACTACCATAAGCACTAAATGTTAAGTACATAGACCAACAAACAAATTTCATTTATAATATACCACATAGAAACAAAGGGAAAGAATAAAGAGATTTAATATTGTATAAACACTTCGCTTACATAAACTGTGAGAGCTTTCTTCCGAGTTCTTCGCCGCGAGGATCCTCAGACATTTTCAGTTACATAATCAACAAGATATATGTTGTGATAAAGTGAGTGATCTTGATCTTTAATTTCAAAATTTGAAATCACTCTATCAAGTTGATATAGATATACCGTTGCGGATTATTGTTCAGTATAAAATCCCTTACTTCACACTTCCAAAATCCTATTGTTCAAGTATAAAATGTCTAAAGGATTCTAAAGTGTCTGATGGACAAATATTGGTTGATTTTTTTTAGATAAGTATCAAATACAATTTTTAAAAATGCCTGGATGACTTGTAGTGGCTAAGTTAAACACTATTTGAAAAGCATTAAAATACATCAAGGTGAAAATGCCTGAAACAATTTTTAAAATGTCTAACTATTTTAAAATGCCTGGGGTAGCTTTAAAATGACATATAACTAAAAAACGTGTAGAGTACGCACATTTCAAACTGCTAAGAGGACCTATAATATAGGAAACTCACAGCGAAAAAAGTGGAAAGATGGATCATAATCTACGTCATAATAGAGGAATGAAAACCTTAAAATAAGGAAGCAATAATGGGTAGTGTAACAACCATGAGTTACACTCACAAGATCCAAAAACACTAATTAGGGCTCGTTTGGTAGGAGTTTTTTAGGATTCCTGGAATCCTAAATTCCATTCCATGAGGATTATTTTGTTTGGTTGGAGTTTTAGCTAGGAATCCTAAATTCCCCCATTTTGCCAAAATCTATTCCCTTATAAATTGGGAGGAATCTTGGATTCCAAATTTGAGGAATCCTTTTTTTTTTGTCCAAAAACTGTTTTTTTTTTCCAGAAAATGGAAAAAATTAATTTTTTCCAGAAAATGAAAAAAAATTCCAGAAAATTTTCAAAAATATTTTTTTCCCAAAAAATGAAAAAAATTATTTTTTTCCCAGAAAATGAAAAAAAATTTCCCAGAAAATAAAAAATATTATTTTTTCCCCAGAAAGTGAAAAAAATTAATTTTTTCCAGAAAATGAAAAAAAAAAATTTCCCAGAAAATTAAAAATATTATTTTTTCCCCAGAAAGTGAAAAAATATTTTTTTTCCAGAAAATGAAAAAAAATATTTTTTTCCCAAAAAATGAAAAAAATTTATTTTTCCCCAGAAAATGAAAAAAATTATTTTTCCCCAGAAAATTACAAAAAATAATTTGCCGAGTTCATTCCTAAAACTCCAACCAAACGAGTATTAATGGAATCCAATAAAGGATGCTAGGAATAAAGGTTTCCTGGCATCTAGAATGCCAATTCCATTCCTAAAACTCGAACCAAAGGAGCCCTAAGGTAGTGTTTGGTGCCTCTCTTTTTTTTTTTTCTAGATAAGTTTTTTAAAAATTTGGTGTTTGGTTGAATGTTTTGAGTTAGAGTTTTTATGTTGAAAAGTGAATTTGGTTTTGTTTGACTTTTTTTCAACCAATGAAAAAAATGCATAAAAAATTTCAAAAAATAATCACAATGGATCTTATTTTATAGATCTCAACGAGTATGTTTCAACTATATATTTTTTATTATTTTTGGAATTTTCGATTTAAAGTTATGGCGTTTTAAAAAAAAATTAGAGAGAGAAAGTATAGTGAAATAAATTTGGGAAGTGTGAAAGTAGAGTTGGTTTTGAGTTGAGTTTTTAAAATTTTGAGAAAAAAAAAAATAGTGAGCAACCAAACAGGCCCTAAGCTAAAAAAAGAGTATGAGTCAACAACTGAGCTAAGGGAAGAATAGACAATTTACTTATAAATCGTATATTAAAATACGATAAAATACATACAGAAAATATAAAAATTAAGTTGGACAATTTCCAAAAGATGGTCCTTATTTCAAAAGATTGGACAGGAAACAATGGGCTAAAAATATGCGTCCTTGAGCTTATTGGTTTGAAATATTTAGGACTATAAACTAATTTTCTATATATATATATATATATATTTTGGTTTCTTCTAGTATTTTTATTTTTTGTAATATTCCGTATATTTTCGGTATTTAAGTATCTCAGTTGTCCTGTACATATAGTTAATCATAATTTTAACATGTATTTTCTCAGTACAAAGAATACAATTATATTATTTCATATCTTCACTAGCATTAAATTTTTTGAAATATACCAAAATTTTAACCAACGAGATACAATTTTTAAGAATTAGACTATAGATATGTTAATAATCTTATAATATCTTGTATTTCTCTTTAGATTAATTTATATATATTATCACACATATAACATCCTATGAAACAACATTAAAATTATACATATAATATAAAAAAGCCAAAGATAATCTATGTACTTGTTCGTGGTAGATCAAGTTCTGCTTCATAGGAGCTAGCATTCAATCAGAGCCGGTCCTGGCCAATTTTAGGCCCTCGGCAAATTTCTAAAATGATACCCCTCTAATAAATAAATATATCAATTGTTTTATATTAAAAAAACCAATTAATTTTTGTATTTCACCAAAAACACATTACAATTAAAAATTCAAAGTGCTTATAAATTTTATTTCAAAATGTACGAGTTTACATGTCTTCAAAACAAATACAATGATAATTCAAGCATCTATACGCTACATCTTCAACTTTCATGTGCATTTTCATCTTCCAAAAAACTTCTAGATGCTCCAAAATGACATTAAGAGGGTAATAGGCAATTGCAAAAAGAAGAGTTAAAGATTGAAGAATAATAAAAGAATAAACGTAGCTCTATTTTTCTTAATTTTGGTCAATGAAAAATAGGTGAAGATGAATAGACATATTTTGAAATTTTGCATCATTTTATTGGAATGTTACCTTTTTTAGTAAAGATTTTTGAAAAGATATTTTATTTATTTAATATTTTTTTTAACGTATACTTATTAGATTATATTATATATATACATATACATATACAAAAAATTTAGTGCCCCTTCTTATTTTTGGGTCTTGGACGGTCGCCCTGCCTGCATTCAATCTCTCCATTATTTTGATACTGCTATGAACCAAGTTTAGTAAATCTCTCGTATCAAAATATTGCGAAATCATGTTAGTCCAAAAATCCTATTGCATTAACTTATGTAAATTTATGCATGTTTATCCGCAACTATATTAAGGCTTAAACTGAAATAAATTTACATAGGATAAGTATTTTGATTGAACGGTCTCATGATAACCAATTGAGTTGAACAACTCCACTTAGTATTCAACTTCGGAGGAAACAACCTTTTAGATAATATAATAAAGATGGAGATTACATATTAAAATTTAGTTATTTGATTTATCATGTAAAGCATAATTAATTAGTCACACAAATACGATAAGCAATAACTAATTAAAGAAAAGGAGATTACTTCACTCATTTTTTTTAATCTTCACCAAGTGAGATGCTATTCATTTTGCTAAAAGAAAGATGCTTTTTATTATTTTACATAAAAGAAAGATGCTTGCAAGGTTTGAACATTTGGCATTCTAAGTTGGAAAAAGTAACATCTTACCATTAGACACCTTATGGGTTTTTAAACTTTTTACATTTTATTTTATTTAATAGATGTGTACTAGTACCGCGCGTATAGTATTATCTAGTTAATATAAAATGGAAGGTACCGAAAGAGGATATGATACCAAATTTTGGTCAATTTTCTATTTTGCCCTATGTATTTTTTTTTTTTTTTAAAAATGTAGCTGACAAGACTCGAATCCTTGAGTTTCAGGTTAAAAGTGAAGATACTCCATCGAATTAACAATATTTTTATGTTATATATATATATATATATATATATTCTTTTAATTCTATATTAAATCCATGCGTTCATAAAAATAAGATATGCACACCGCGTCTAGTTATATTAAAAGGGAAGTGACATAATTCAGTTACGAAACCAAGTATTTGGTGTTTTCCAAATTGGAAAAACATATGTAACTAATTCTGCTTGAACCCATAGCTTCAAGGTTAAAAACTAGCCATTCAACCATCAACCCAACAACATTTTTATGGTTTGTTCTTCCCACTTTAGATTAAACCTAAACATGTAACAAATAACGCGTGTTCGTCCACATCTGGTATTATATAAAGTTAAAACATATTTCAACCACAATGAATTTTTTTTCAAACTTTCGCATTATATATTTTACCCCTATCGTTTTCTCTTTCAATAGTTTTTATTCTCGACAGGTTCAAACTTGTGAGTTGTGATGTAAGATGTTAAACTCGTGCCTAACTACTAGACTATTTTATTTTATTTTTTTGTTCACACTAGATATATTCAAGTCGTGTGTAAGGTTAGCGTAGTATTATAAAAAAGGAATCTAAAAATCCTAAAACTAGGAAAATTGTTGAAGGAAATTACACGTAGTGTGCTATCTTCTAGATATAATATGTATTTGTGATTTTACTGTATAAATTATGTATTATAGGCTATATTGAGCTTTTTTGTAAACCCTACTTGCTATTGTATTAATGCCCTATTTAAATGAGCTATCTAATGAAAGACATAACTCAGTTGTTTCCATAACACGTTATCAGCATGCTCAGAGCTAATATTCCTAATCCTAAGAAAATTCTAGCCGCCAGCCACCATCACCACTGGTCTTCTCTCTCATCGCCCAACCTTCAAAGTATGTAAACACGTTTTTTTTTATTAAAGATATTAAATTTGAAAACTATTGAACGTTATGTTTGTATAAGGATATAATTATATATAATTGATCTTAGATCTCTTCCTGTATTTTCATAATCGGTGTATACGCAATCACGCATTCCCAATTGCTTGTTCCTCAACTTTAAGCTATGTTAGAATATTTCGATGATCATCTTCCTGAATTTAGTTTAGAATTTTTTTTCTTTCATTTTTGATGTATGTTGCGCTGTGGATGCATAATACTTGCAAATATTGAGCAATTTTTTTAAAAAAAAAATTGGAATTTTATTTTGATCTAAAAAAATAAAAACTTTTGCCTCCTGATTTCCATTTTAATTTCACTTCTGAAGCTTGTAGATATGTGGAAGAATTGAGAAGTTAATGGAGTTTTTTTTTTTGGATCTAGACAACTAATTTCAATATTCATTCATTTAATTTCTATTATGTTTTAATAATTTTTTTTCTTTGCAAATATATGAAGAAATCTAATGTTTTCATTATCATCTCAATCTTACTGCAAAGCAATCAATATTCATGTCCATTTGTTTTTATCACCATCTATTTATTGATTGTTCTGTTTATACAGAGCATATACATATATATATATATATATATATAAAGAGGGATTTCATCACTTTTATAAAATACTTTTATAAAAAGAAGGGATGCCCATTTGGAGGGGTAATTGGATGAATTTTTTTATAAGATTTTGTAGAAATGATCCATATAGTGAGCAGATCACCTCCACAAAAATTCATAGAAAAATTCAACTTAGAAGTGGGTGAGATGATCATCAAAAATTTTAACAGCCGAAAATGCATGTACATATATCAATTTTTCAAAACACCCACTTCTAAGTTGAATTTTTCTATGAACTTTTGTGGAGGTGTTCTACTTACTATACAAATCATCTCTACAAAATCTTAAGAAAAAAATTCATTTAATTACCCCTCTAAATGACCATCTATTTTTTTTTTTTGTTAAAGTGATGTAATCCCTCTTTATAGCCTAACTATATATATCTATACCTTTGTTTTAAGGAAAATTATTTTAAATAGCATACCACCAATATTTATTTGCTAAAACGTTATTATATTTTATATTTATTCAATGTTTGAACTACATGCGAGACTCTGTGGTTTCATCACATGCCAACAATTAGTTTGGTTTTACTTTGGTTTTATTATTATTATTATTATTATTATTATTATTATTATTCCGGAACAATGTGGGTTGTAAGCTTTTATCTGAGATTCCTTCTCTCTTTCAAATCGATTAAATTGATTAATTTATAATTCTGTTTAAATAGGTTTTATGAAAGATTAAGATGACTTACTGAGAAGCTTTTAGTAATTTGTATAATATTAGACATTTTATCTTATTTATATATATGTATATATATTTTTTGAGATGGATTAATTAAATTTATAATTGCTATAATTGTGGTAAATCAGCATGCTAAGATTTTTTTTGATTATTACTTATATTGTTAATTCTTTTATTTAGTATATCATAAATTGAAAGTGGCTATGATAATGAAAGTTCATGTGCATTATAATTACTATGATAAAGTATTTTTATATAATATCGAAAAATGTGACAATTACGAATCTTGGTTTTGAAATCTAATTTATATTCTTGGAAAATAACTAAAAATGGATGTACTCACGATTATGTAATATTTTCTCTATTATTTATTAAGATGGTTGACCTAACTCGACCTAAATTTGACATTTTGAACTCAAAAGGACTTGAGTACCATCGGTAGATTTCTGATGTATAAACTTCTTTTGTGACCAAAGAAAAATTTGCCACACTTGCTGACCCCAAAGACCCCACGGACAAAAGACCGTCTAATAAAGTAAAAGCAAATGCATTAATGTTTTTTAGGAGACATATTGATCTCAACCTAAACTGGGAGTACCTTCAATTGTAGACACCTAAAGAACTATAGGATGCCCTTAAGGGACGTTTTGGGAACATTCATAACATTTTGCTCTCAGAATTGACTGCTCAGTGGAATGAAATCCGCTTGCTTTACTATAAAAAGGTGAACGAATTCAACAAAAACATGTTGTGCTTAAAGGCACGTCTCAACTTTTGTGGAAAGGCTCTCATACAAGATGATATGATCTAGAAGACTTTTTTTACTTTTCCTACTTCAGCACTTATACTAGTGAACTAATATAGGCTCGAGTATGATAACAAAAAAAATCACAACATTCAATAAACTGATCAACCTACTGCAAGTGGCTGAAAGATATAATGAGATTCTTTTGACTAACAAGTGCTAAAGTAGCAACCAATTACAAGAGATATTGATAATTTAAAGAACAAGAATCTCACTTTATGAATGAAGAAAAAAATGATGCTGATGTCAATTTCACAATCACAAACTTTAGTGGCAAGAAGAACTTTGCTCAGTCAATGGATGCACCAATTTTTGACTGATCTGCTTAATTCATTTTATTTTTCAAAGATAGTTGACCAGGCATATTGCCTAATTATTTTTAGACTATGGTTTTGTCTTAAAGTTCATGTTGGTTTGATGGATTATATTTCTAAACAAGATATTGGATTAATTACTGTTGGTTTTATTCAAATTTTATTCTAAAGTAATTGAATTTGTTCGGTTTATTACTACGTAGTTCGGAATTTATACTCGATTTCATTACTATAAAAATGAATCGAGGATAACTTTAATAATTGGTTGATAGTGGGAAACACCATAACCATTCAACAAAATAGATAATTAATAACCTATAATACTTATGTGACTATGATGATTAAATCATCATAAGAGCGAATAACTACTTAACCATTTTATTGCTAAAGCGGTGTTTAAAGTCACATACGCTCTATATACACCCAGAGCAACCAGAACTTTGTTAATGATATTCGTACTAACAGTAATCATACAAAAATCAAATGTAAGAATGGAACAAAAACATATTTATTTTACCTCTAAACAAATGTGCAAAGAAATGAATTTTAGAGAAACTTATGAGTCATTATAGTGGAATGTAGCCCACTATGATAAGGATTGTCAAATCCTATGATATCACCAACGATGTATTGTGGGACACTGACTTATACAGGCTTTGGCATTCTTGCCTAATGCATCCTGGTCATAATGATCCATGTGTTAAAGTACTTACATGGACATCCCCTCTTCTGAATGACAAATAAATATGACAAAAATCCAACACATTGCAACGTGTTGATACTAGTAATGCACAAAAGTAATCCTTGATTTTCAAAGTACTAGAAGCAATATCCCCTTCCCATTATGCCTTATTAACCATGTCAAAGGAACGACAACCAATTTTTCAAAGCTTACTTTTTAGCAAAAAATAGGATCAAGACCTTTGTATGTTAAGGATACAAAATAAAATATACCATTCTTATAAAGAATATAATGATATATTTGTGGATTAATCCATCCAGATTGCGGAATCATTCAAAGTACTTTATAGATCTGGTGGATAATTTGACATTTTGGTCACATGTCGAATAAATGTTTAGAAGAAATGCTGCATTTACAAACCTTTTAGCATATATTACATGCTTAAGGGCTAACCACCTTAATTATTATATCATGTCTATAGGATTTGATAAAGTTGGAGAGTTTACATCAAAAGTACCTGATGATTATTGCATAAAATCAAAGTAAAGAATCATGTCATTCTATATATGCATACGTAAAAAACGTCTTACAAAAACACCCATCAAAATGATATAGATGGTATATAGGGCATTGGTTATGCGCATCATATTGCCTATATATACTCGGGGTTTATGCAATATTGTACGCAAATTTACTTATTTGTTTCAAGGCCCAATATTAGACAACTATTATATGTGTACCAGTTGGTAACTAAATATTAACATGATATTTTACGCATATGTGCCGATTGTATCCCAACAACGCATAAAACTGGGCCCGCTAAGATAATTAAGTATTAACGTTGGATACGAATCTTCAACGATAATCCGCCATTTGGAATCCTTGTCAGGCGATCTCTTTATCGCTAAGAATTACGTATTGCCATTTTGATAAGACAATCTTTTCAACGTTACGACATAAATTGTTGTGGTCCCCACTCTGTCTCATCTTGATCCCCATACATATCATAATGTATAGAAAAGTGAAAAAGAAAAATCGATCTTTAAAATGTAACATATTCGATGCCTGATACATTTACTAATACTTTAAAGTGACGAGATCAAACATACCAGTTATAATATGCTTGCAAGGTTGGAAGTCCCCAACAAGGGGGCACAGTGTCGCAGAAAGAGACGCTATAACCACACTTAGTGGATGTGTGGCTGAGGCCATAGCTCTCTAAATGAATAAAGGGAGGTCACTTGGTTCGACAAATATTCACACAAAAGAAGAGGCGGAGTAAGGCATAAATTGATCAATTAATCATTAATGTAAAAATCCCTTTTCATGAGATTATCTCTAATAATACCTTCGTCTATGAATCAATACTGGGGGACGCCTCGAAATTATAAATGATTCCAGAGAATAAATGAATTTTAATGGGTTAAGAGATGACATATGAGTTAATGGAAAGATTCTCCATATGCATTGATGATAATTGTTGCTCAATGAATCAAAGAGCACGATGATGTCGAACCTCGCTCTGTTGCAGAATATCAACAAAGAGCAGATTGACCTAAATGGAAACAAGCAATCCAGATAGAATTAGATTGTCCAGCAAAGAGACAAGTATTTGGTTCGATAGTGCAAATCGTGCCAAGTGTAAAGCCTCTAGGACATAAACAATGCATAAATGAGAAAAAAAGAAGCCTTGAAGTAAAAAGGCTCACCTTATGGTGCAAGGTTTCTCACAAGCGCTCTGGAATTGCCTAAACGTTATGAATGTTCCACTACTTAGTTAGCCTTATAATATTTGAACGACTGAAAATGTAGCTAATAGATATAATTAATGCATATCTCTATGGGGATCTTGATTCAGATATATATATGAAAGTTCCTGATGGCCTTACATTACCCAAATCAAGTGACTCTAAACCATGGAATGCATTTGCAATTAAGTTAAAACATTCACTTTATGAATTAAAACAATTCGAACGTATGTGGTATAACCTTCTGAGTGACTACTTGATTGGGAAGGGAAATAAGAATGATGAATTATGCCCCTGCGTATTCATAAATAAAACAAGGTTCAGATTCGCAATTGTAGCTGTATATGTCGATGATATGAACACAATAGGTACTTTTGATGAAATAAGAGAAACCGCGAGTTACTTGAAATCCAAATTTGAGGTAAAGAATCTTGGAAAAGCTCAAATTTTGTCTAGATCTTAATCTAGAATATCGAGCTTGTGGAATACTAATCCACTAATCTGCCTATGTCCAAAAGATAATCAGGCGATTTAACCTGGACAAAACATATTCTGTTAGCACTCCCATGGTCGGTCGAAATTTTGATTAAATAAAAGATTCATTTCGTAGAAAGTAAGATTACGAAAATGTGTTGGGAGATAAAATTTCCTATCTAAATGTAATATGCGCATTATTGCACTTAACACAGTATACTCGACATGACATAACATTCTTATTGAACTTTGATGGTGCAAATTAGTAACCTAATTCATTCCGCCAACCACAACCTGACGCGTGGCCGTCCACGTCAGCGACCAGACTTATCACCATGTGAGGAGTTCGTAAGAGCTCTGTTCGAGTACTACAGGGAAATCAGAGTTCTCTGTGGCTAGGTATTTGGCCCAAGAATTGATTTCGCACAGCAAAGAACGAAGCTCGAATGACAAAGCTCTTTCTCCGAGCTTTAAAGCTTTCTCGCCTAACTATCCTGCCAGAGTGGTTGACAGAGGTATGGGAAATTGCTGCACACCAATTGCATTTAATGCACTAGAATCCATGGAGAAGTAAGGTCAGAGTTGGTGGTGTGCAGGGTGTGGCCTTTGGACCTCCTCTCAGAGCTCTTACAACACGCCAACCCTCTTTCATATATATAGGGGAAGCATTTACTTCTCAAAGCATGGGCAATTCAACAGCATTGAATACACTCCAAGAACCAAGAACAATCAAGCTTTTACGACAAGTGTGAGAGACAAAGTTCTATAGCCCGTTTCAAAGCTCATAAGTTAGAGAGATTGAACTTTGGGTGGCTTAGCCTTCCTCTTGTTGTAATTTTGTGAGGATAGAATAGTTAGAGAAATAGTTTGTAAGCTTGTAGACACTAGCCCAACTATTACAATACAAAGCTATCCGAGCTCCTAACTCTATTCCACAGAGGAGGACTAACCCATATTTTTATATAAGGTGAACATTCTCTCTACATATTTGTCTCGTTCAATATTGTCCATTATTATTTCATTCTTGTCTTATTCTGTACAAGTCATTGTCACCCCCAATCATTTGACTGTGTGAGGTTGGAATAGACCAGTTCCAGTTTTTCGCATTAACAGTTTGGCACCATTTGTGGAAAAGACATTTCCTTAAAGTCACATACTTTTAAAAAAGCTGAGAAATCCATCAGATATTCACCATGTCTACCTCAAGAGACACTCAAACAAGTCCTCTGGTGGCCCTGATAGCACAACATGCTGCTCTTTCGGTCTGAATTGACAGGTTGATAGCTCAAAAAGAGACCCCGCTATCCACCTCAAGAGATATGTCAGTTTTGGCCTCTGCATCTGCCTCCACTCCTCAGCCCCTGCACGAGTCCCAGCCATCCATAGGCTAAGGGATCGTCGTAGGAGGAATAGGGGGAGTTTAAGCAGAACTACTGGGTCGGATACCGACCAATCCGAAGATGGACGAGGGGACTCTTTTGAAGAAAACTCTGTCAGGGCTCTTCCACCACCCCTTGCGAGGAACCCACAACTAAATGTAGTTCGGGAAAGACATTTAGAAAGACGACAAATTATGAACATAGGAGGTCGACCTCCCTTCCTGCCTGCTCTAGAAGTAGATGCCAGACCTCGAGAATCTATATTCGATAGGATATCAGACAGAAACTCTGTCGAATAAATGAAAAAGAGGATCAGGACGAAAATGAAAGTTCAAATAGTTGAAATACTAAAAGCCATTGGCCACTCGGGAGGGAGCTCAACAACAGTTTTAATGAAAAAATCCGAATCACCATTTGCAGAACACATCCAGACCTGTATGGTTCCAGATAGATTCAAACTCCCAACTTTGGAGTCATATGATGGCTCAACAAATCCGATGGACCACTAGCAGTAGTTTGAAAACATAATCGAGCTTCAGAATGTCCCATATGGCATCATATATAGGGCGTTTGTCACAACTATAAAGTGAGCAGCTCGGATGTGGTGTAATAGCCTTCCCCCCCAGTTCAAGTCAGAGCTCGCAGGAGCTTGGAACCATATTTAACTCCCATTTCCTTAGAACTCGAAAATAGTCCAAATCCTCCACTTACCTCTTCCCTATCAAACAAACGTCGACAAAGAGTTTGAAAGAATATGTTGGCTGATTTAATCAAGAGAGCCTTACGATCACTAAACTCAATGAGGGAGTACCAATAGCAGCCTTCATGGAAGGGGTGAGCTCGCCTTACTGCCTAAGGATTCTGGCAAAAATGGCTTCCAAAACCATGTCCGAGCTCTTAGACGATGTCAACAAGTAGATTGGCGTGAAAAAAACTCTACAAGAATGCAATATGTCAGGTCTGTCAGCTCTACTTCCCTCTTTCAAGTGCCAAATGGGACACAATCCACCCTATAGCCAAGAGATAGAGAGAGCAAGAAAGGCAAGAAAGGCAAGAAAGACTCGGACAAGTCCGAACTAAGTGAAGGTAGAGCTCGCCAGCAGTTTAGTCCCTTGACAGCTCCCTTAGGTGAGGTCTATGCCCAGTTGGAACCAGGGCAGGTCCTAGAATCCCTAAAAATGAAGACTTCAAAAAAGAAGAGGGATACCACAAAATACTGCCGATATCATAAGGATCATAGCCATAAGACGGATGATTGCTGGAAACTGAAGGAACATATTGAAAAGCTCATTCAAGGAGGTCAGCTACGTCAGTATATGGACAAAAAGATTTAAAGTGTTCCAAAGCTCAAGGGAAAAAAAACATGCTAGTGAGATCTTCATGATTGAAGGAGGCTCCTGCTTCTCAAAAAACAGCAACAGGTCTAAAAAAGCTCACATCAGACAGGTAAATTCCTCGAGGTCGGAGGTGGAGCTCTTCAACTTTAGGCCTTTAAAAATGGTTAAGTATGAGGTCATGGAGATCACCTTCACTGACGAAGACATGAGTGGGATAGAGTATCCTCATAATGACCTTTTAGTTGTGATGGCTATGGTGGGTAATCACAATGTCCATTGTATCCTCATAGACATAGGGGCCACCTCAAATCTCATGTATTACATTGCATTCAAGGCCATGGACCTCACCGTCGAGCACCTGACCCCCTCCTTAGTAACTTTGGTAGGATTCTCTGATGAGAAAACTATGTCTTTGGGCACCATCAAGCTCTTTGTTACTTTAGGAACATCTCCAAAGCAAATCACCACCATGGTGGAATTTTTGATTCTTTATGCAACCCCCACTACAATGCTGTTTTGGGAAGGGGCAGTCTCAACGAGATTAAAGCTATCGTGTTTACTTGCAGCCTAACTGTAAGGTTTCTAACCTCCCATGGAATTAGGGTGGTCAGAGGAAACCAAGTGGAGGCTAGGTATTGTCATTTTGGAGCTCTAGAAGAAGTTAGATGCGTATAGATCGCCATGCAGAAACTCGAGGTTGCCACCATAGAGAAGTTAAGGAGCTTGAAAAGTCCATCCAACTCTGAAAAATTAAAAATTGACACTCTAGACCCTCGAGATGAGGAAAAAGAGCTCAGAGGCAAACCGATTGACGACTTGGAAGTTTTCTTTTTAGAACCTATACAACCTGATAGGGTATTGAAGATTAGCAATCAGCTCAGTGTGGAAGTCAAATAAGAGCTCTCCCAATGCCTACGGGCTAACGCTGACATTTTTGCTTGATCCCATGATGACATGGAGGGGTTGAACCTAGAAGTCATGGTACACCATCTTAATGCTGGTCCGGCCTTGAAGCCTCTAAAGCAAAAAAAGAGAAACTTTGCGGTAAAGAAAAATCTGGTAGCAAAGGAAGAAATTCGAAAGCTCCTCTAAACTGGTTTCATTCAGGAGGTTCACTACCCAAAGTGGACCACATGGCACCTTATCTGGCTAAAGCTCGAGCCGCAGCTCTGAAATTTACAAAGGCCATTTTCATCAATGTCCCACGGGCTCAGAATAATAAGGTAGACTGCCTAGCCAAGTTGGCTTCGTCAAAAGAGACACCAAGCAGAGTCCACATTGAATACCTACAAAATAAAGCCATCGACAAGCTCGAAGTGGTGGATGTGACCCCAATACATGTTTGTTAGTGCTGGATAAGCCTTTGGCCATTCTCCCAATGGGGTATGGACATAGTTGGACCTTTTCCCTTGGGCAAGGGACAGACAAAGTTTGAGGTTATGGCCATAGATTACTTCACCAAATGGGCTAAGGTAGAGGCGCTAACCACTATCACCACTATAAAGATTCAGAACTTCGTATGGAGGAATATCATTTGCTGCTTTGATCTCCTAAATGTGCTAATCACTGATAATGGGAATTAGTTTGACTGCGACTTCTTCAGAGACTTCTGCGAAGGTCATGACATAGAGAACCACTACAGCTTGCCTGCCCATCCTCAAGTGAATGGCCAAGCAGAGGCTACCAACAGAACCCCCTTAAGCTCGTTAAATAAGAGATTGGATAATGCTAAGAAAAATTGGTCATAAAAGCTCCCCTCATTGCTATGGGCATACAGGACCACTATCCGAGGCGCAACTGGTGAAACTCCTTTCTCTCTGACTTATGAAACTAAAGCAATTATCCCAGTAAAGATGGGAATACCAATATATAGAATCAACCATCATGACCCAGCTAGAAATGATGAAGGTTTATTGGCCAACTTAGATTTCCTTGAAAAAAAAGGAGCCATGTGGTCCTCTCCAAAAAAGTAATGGCCTAATAAAAAGCTCTAAATGCCTAGGGCAATGGGTTTGAGGGATCTGTGAAATCAAGTTCTTATACTCTCAAAAATCATAAGAAGATTCATACTACGAATAGCTCCACTGACAAAGCTTAAAGCTACCTCCGACCTCCAGCACGAGTTTTCCTCCCTAGTCAGCTCCTTCGAGCTAACTGGCAAGGATAGGGGCAATTGATGGTACAAATTGGTAACCTAATTCACTCCGCCAACCATGAGCTAACTCGTGGCCATCCACGTCAGCAACCAAACCTATCACCATGTGAGGAGTTCGTAAGAGCTCTGTTCGAGTGCTACAGGGAAATCAGAGTTCTTTATGGCTTGGTATCTGACCCAAGAACTGATTTCGCACATTAAATAACGGAGCTTAAATGACAAAGCTCTTTCGATGAGCTCTGGAGCTCTCTTGCCTGACCATTCTGCCAGAGTGGTAAACAGAGGTATGGGCGATTGCTACCAACTCCGCCAGACACCGCAGAACATCCCTCACCTTTATTAAATGCACACCAACTGCATTTAATGCACTAGAATCCATGAAGAAGCAAGGTCAGAGTTAGTTGTGTGCAAGGTATGGCCTTCGGATATGCTCTCAGAGCTCTTACAACACGCCAACCCTCTCTCATATATATAGGGGAAGCATTTACTTCTCAAAGGACGGGAAATTCAACAGCATTGAATATATTCCAATAACCAAGAACAATCAAGCTTTTACGACAAGTGTGAGAGACAGAGCTCCTAAGTTAGAGAAATTGAACTCTGAGTGGCTTATCCTTCCTCTTGTTGTAATATTGTGAAGATAAAATAGCTAGAGAGAGTTTGTAAGCTTGTAAACATTAGCCCAACTATTATACTACAAAGCTATCCGTGCTCCTAACTCTATTCCACAGAGGAGGACTAACCCATATTTTCATATAGGGTGAACCTCTTCTCTACATCTTTGTCTTGTTTAATATTGTCTATTATTACTTTATTCTTGTCTTAGTCTTTACAAGTCATTATCACCCCAATCATTTGACTATGCGAGGTTGGAATAAACCAGTTTTAGTTTTATGCACCAACAAACTTGTTAGCTAAATTTAGCTCAGCACCTACGCAGCATAATTGGACACCTAAAAAGAACCATTGGCTTGGAATTGTTCTTTTCTTACAAAAAGAAAAAAAAGTGAATGGGAAAGCAACATCTAAAGTAAATGATGATGCTAAAATGGCCACCCCTACGTTAAAATCCTAAATAAAATCTTGATTGATTTTGTTGATGTTGTGTATCTCTCTGGCCCACACAAAGGTTGCCCCCATATTGGTCATGTATTCACTATCGAGAACACGACTATATCTTGGAGTTCATCCAAGCAAACCCTTGTGGCTACCTCCTCGAACCACTCTGAGATCATTGCTCTTTATGAGGCGGTTCGTTAGTATATATGGTTAAGGGTAATCATTACGTATATTCGAGGGACTAGTGATTTGAGTTTTACCACTAAAGAGCCTACTTGCATTTATAATATAGCTTGCATCGAAAAGATGAAGCTAGGGTATATCAAAGATTATAACACAAAACATAAATATCCAAAGTTTTTATATAATCAATAACAACAAGCTCTAAGGAGAATATGGCAAACTGGTTCACCAAGTTTTTGCTTAAGGCCATATTTGAAAAGAATATGAAAAACATAAGGGTGCTTAGGCTTTCTCAACTCCCATGATTGAAGTAATGATCAAGGGAATGTGTGAAATATGATGGAATTTTCACACCTACGTTGTACTCTTTTCATTAGACCAATGTTTATTTTTCCCACTGGGTTTTGTTACTTGGTAAGATTTTTAACGAGGCAATGATACATGCATAAGCTTTTCATATTCCTTAATTAATGTAAACATCAGGGGGAGGTGTAGACTTAAGGAGGAGTCTAAGATCCACATGATCTTATGTTATACTCTTTTCCTTAAACCAATGTTTATTTTTCCCATTGGGTTTTGTTACATGGCAAGATTTTTAATGAGGTAACGATACATGCAAACTCTATTGATCGAAGTAAGGATCATATGAAAGTATATACTCAACGATGGAAGTCTAACATAATTGTCATAATGTCGTACTCTTTTTCTTTCGATCAAGGTTATTTTTTTTCACAGGGTTTTTTTACTTGACAAGGTTTTGACGAGGCAAAAAGACATGTACCATTATATTTCTGACTTAGCATAATGGGGAGTGTTGAAAGAAATTACATGTAGTGTACTATCATCTTGATAGAATATGTATTTGAAATTTTACTGTGTAAATTATGTATTATGAGTCATATTGGGCTTTCTTGTAAACTCTATTTACTATTGTATTCATGTCATATTTAAATGGATTATTTAATGAAAGATATAACTCAATTGTTCCCACAACAAAAATAATGTATTAATTGAAAGGCACGATATTTTAAAATTTTGAAATTAGTAATTTAATATACATACCAAAAAAAGCTACATATGTTTAATAATAGGGGCAGTTCTAAAAACCCTCATGTTATAAACTATTTTGAAATAGATCCACCACCAAACAAACTTTTTAATTAAGCCCAATTTTAACTTTAGCCCATCTAAATTTTTAATATTTCCCTCAAAGAGTAACACTTTTGATTCTCGAAATATTCTACTAGTCTCACTTTTGTTCATAATATTTCAATTTGGGCACATTGAACCCAAAGTTTAGAAATTATTTCAATGCATTCCAATTGTTAACTTTCGTCAAGTTGTTAGTGGAATTAACATGTGGGGCCATATGATTTATTTTCCACTTTTCTTGTGAATTTTCTCGTCGCAATTTTAGACCTCAAGATGGCCGAATCTGAAAAAGTGTTGAACTGAAAAAATGTAACTCTCAAATTTTTTTTCGTGACAAATTCAAGAAACTCATGATTTGGAGTCTTGAGAAAATAATTATGCTTCAAAAATTATTTGAGTCACATTAGGTACTCTGTCTCACAAATTCAATAGTAAAGCATTCTCTTGACTTTAAAGTCAATTAATCTTATTTTGATAATTACAATAAGTTAATAAAGTGTTATTTAACTCGGTTGTTCCAATGATGATAGCCATTTTACCCGATATATCTTCCGACCAAGTATAACTTCAAACCGAAGCAAATCTCACACAAGCTTTACAAACGCCTCTACTCACAAGAAATGAACTCAAGTGATATACATATGCTATACAAAGCCAAGAAAAGATCTAGATCATCAAGCAAGTGAAAATATGCACAAGAATGATTTTCATATGTTCTACAAGTTATCAAAACCAAGAAAGGATCAAGAACATCAAACAAGTAAAGATACGCACAAGAAAATCAAGCATCACGAAGACTCGAATTATCATTAAATGGAGTGAGTGCTTAGATTTTATGTAAAGATACTTTATTGATCAAATCCCTATAGCTCAAACATATTCTTGCATCTTTTAAAGATTGATTCAAACTAGCTTGAAATTGAATTTATTTCAAAAACATTATTTTGCAAAAACCGATTTTCAAAATAAATTCATATTAATTTTAAATGATCATATTTTAAGCTATAATAAAAATATGTCTCTTAGAAACATATCTTTGAGGTTCAAAAATCATTAGAATTTTATTTGAAACTAAATTGTTAAATTGCAAAAATATTTTTTATTTTACATTTAAAATTCGCTCAATTTTTGTCTAGTTTTGATCTAACGGTAAGATGGAGGCCTTCCCGATTCCGATCATTTTGAAATTTTTACAGTAGTTAAACAACATCTCCTAGCAATTTTGACTAAAATTTGAGCATGATCCAACGGTCTAATTGGGAGAAATTAACAAAACAAATTTAAATTTTTTTATCAAAACTAGTTGTTGGAACTTTGACAAATGTGCAATTTTGACCCATTAATTAATTAATCCACTACAAACGGCTACAAACTTTTTCAAGCTATAAATATGAGTTTTAAGACTCATTTTTAACAACTTTAATGATCATACAAAACCATTTTTCATATATTCTTATTATTCAAGTATTCTAGCTAAAGCATTGATCAATCTCTTCATTCTTTGAGCCTATATTCATTGATCAATATTGATATCTCTTAGTGTGAGCTTCATTTGTATTTTGTTATACACAAGAGAGATATTGTATATTGGTGTTCGCCACCAAAACTTATTCAAATCATAATTGTGAGAGGTGTATCTCATAGATTAGCAAGAGGGATTTCTTGTGAGAGTATTGAGGGTGTTTCAATACTTGTAAGAGTGTGTGAGAATAATACACTTGTAGAGGTTTGATCTTCACCCGGAAGGAGATCGGTTATAGTGGAAATTCTTGGGGAACTAACCGAGCGCAAAGTAGGGGGAACAAGCCGAACCGTGTGGACAAAAAAATCTTCGACATCAGATTGGTTCAATCTTTCTTACTCAATCTTTTTATTTATTTGTTATATTAATTGATTGGAGTTGCTTATATTGTTGCTTATTCTTGGGATTGATTATTTAATTGATTGTTTTCCTTGATAAACTTATTTAACTAAGTTGCTTTGCTTAAATATTTTAAAAACGTTCTAGTTCCGCATTAAGTTTTTAAAACCCTATTCACCCCCTTCTAGGGTATTTTCCGACCTACACATTCTAACCCAGTTTTTCTATCTCTATGGTTATTTTTTTCATATAATTTACATTCAGATCATTTTATAGAATTTATCTATTGCAAATTTAGTGATTGTCAAACCCAATTGCAACCTAATTCTTCTTTTAGTTTTTTTTTAATAAAATATTTCTGTTTATTCTTTTAAAAACTTAATTTTAGAAATATATAATTGAGGGAGGCTAAAATAAAACACATGATAATGATATCCATTCTTTAGGGATATCGACTTCAGTACATTTGATCAGCCGTTTTACTTTTAGCATCCCTCAATTATATATTTCCAAAAATTAAGTTTTTAAGAGATTAAGCAAATTTTTTACTTTTTTTTGAACTGGAAGAATAATTAGGCCACAACTAGGTTTGACACCCATTAAATTTGTAATAGATAAATTGTGTAAAATTATCTGAATGTAAATTGTATGGAGAAAATACGTTTAGAGAAAGAAAAAAGTGTGTTTGCACTTCGATACTTTTTCAAACATACCTAATGACTAAAGT
Source organism: Lonicera japonica (assembly GCA_021464415.1). Taxonomy (NCBI): domain Eukaryota; kingdom Viridiplantae; phylum Streptophyta; class Magnoliopsida; order Dipsacales; family Caprifoliaceae; genus Lonicera; species Lonicera japonica. Next base: position 17,879,472 of record CM038471.1, on the reverse strand, counting down.
GTCTCAAATAGTTTTTTAAATTCGGCCATCTCGAGGTCTAAAATTGCGACTCAAAATCTCACCAAAAAAGTGTAAAAGAAATCATATGGACCCCACATGTTAATTCCGTTAAAAACTTAATTGAAATTACCAATTGAACTACATTGAAACAATTTCTAAACTTTGAGATTTAATACGGCAAATCGAAACATTAGGAACAAAAGTAAGACTAGTAGCATACTTCGAAGGTCAAAAATATTACTAACTCATTCCTTAGTTACATAGAATTAAAAACAAACAAAACCTCCGGCGGATTTGAAGCTCGTCCAGCATTTTTACCGGAAGAAACTAAAGAAGTAATAAATTATCTCTTCGTAAGAAGGGTAAATTAGTCAAATCGCCTCCATTAAAAAAATCAAAATAAACTATTTTAAAATATTTTCAATCTAGTCCAAAAGGGTAGCACAATGAAACATATATAATATTATATCTAGTCATTCTTTACGTTAGGTATATTTTTGAAGTACAATGAACGCATATAACTATCTTTGCTAAAGTGCTAATAAATGTTCTACACCCATGTGTTTGAGAAATACAGCCACATTTATCATTTACACAACAATGGAGTGAAACATTTTTCGGAAGTTAAAAACATAAAATGAACAAAGGAAATGAATAATAATACTTAATGGAGTATGACTCGGTGAAAATAACGCGAGTTATTATACTCAAGTGCAAGTAGTCGGTCAAGTAATAAATACTCTATAAATTCGAGATCGATCCACGGGAAGGAGAGTAGTTCTTTGAGTTAGGAAAGTCGCTTTTAAGAAGAAAATGAAAAAAATATAGAAAAGATGAAATATTGAGAGAATGGAATGTAAATTGATAACTAAGATAATTAACGACAATAAAACATACAACTAAAACTAATCCTAAAAATAGTGAAACATTACTATGCTAAAGAAAACTAAACTAACATAACAAGAACATAGAATGAAGCTAAATATAATAAACACTAAAAACAACGTGCTAAATTAATTAAATGCGTGAAATTTTTTAACTAAAATTAAGAATAAAAAACGTTAGGAGTATCCATAAGTTCCGGACAATACAACGGGCAATTCGGTGGACAGAGAATCCTTTTCTAATTATTTTTCTTTAAGAATCAGCCTACTATCCACGAGTTAATTGATCTTATAAACTCGTATCTTTTGCAATAATTTATGTGTGATATGAATTATACGTACTAATACTAATTATGGAATCAATTTGTATTACTTAATTTTACCGAAAACACTTGTTTATTTAAGTGAGTAGTGCTTGACACTACAAAACCTTTTATTAAAAGTGAGTTTAGAAATATTAAGTAAAAACCATAATTTAATTCAAATAGATTAAAATATGATTGAAATCAAATTTGAACTAAAACGAACAGTGAAAACACAAAATTAACCATTTCGGTATCAAAAGTAAGGATTAAAACTACTACCGAACACAGCGCACTCTAGTTTAAAATTATAAAGATACAAAACCAATTAATTTATAGAGTATAAACCGCTCTCTAACTCGACTGATTAGGGTTTAGAGCAAAAACAATTATTCAAAGTAGTTTGGTTATTTTGTCGAAAATATTTTATTAAATTTATTATAAAAATATGTTATTTGCAAACTAGGATAATAATTTAATGAAAATCATATTTATAATGACCTATTAACCTATAGAAAATTAATTAGAATTGAATTCGAGTTCGAAAAATTATCGCATCGACGTACTTGTTCCTTATAGACCCTTAACTAACGAACTAGTTAAACATATCTAATAAATTCATGGACGATAAATTAATCAAACAAAACAGCTCATAAAAGTTCATAAATTGAAATCTAAATAAAATCATAAGCATGCAAAATTTATACGAAGAATTAACAAAATATTAAATAAATTAAGAATCTGGATTTGAAGAGCGCGCGTAAACAAATAATTAAATATGAAAATTAATCTTTAAAATTGTACTTGAATACTTCGTGTCTAATTCTGAATTAACACCAAATGACACTAGTAAAAGCAGTACAAAACGAATCCTTAATGTGTAGAATAAAAATTAAATAAAGAAAGAAGAAAGAAACAATGGAGAGAGAGAGAGAGAGATTAATGGAGGCCACGGCTCCTTGTTGTTGTGCACGACTGCTGCTGTTGTTCCACATGGCTGTGTGTGATGATGAATATATATATTAGAAGCCTAATTTAATTAGGAGATGATAACTGATTGCATGTGGCGCAGGTGCATCATTTATGGTGCACCTTTACATAGAATTAATTCTATAAAAATAAAAATAAAGTTGCATGAACCATGTATTAAGAACAAGATCTATAGCCCAAATCCAACTTATGCCATCCATCTGGGTTAGGCCCACTTTCAATAATTTCTTACACCTTTAATTATCTTATTCATTTGCGCAGGAATCTGATCCTCCATCGCACTGTTTGTATTTTGGCCATAACGTTGCGCTCCGAACTCCGATTAATGTAAAGTTTTCGTCTATGCGTAGCTAACTTAAAGATATACAACTTATATTTCTGGAGTTTTCTTCAAAATTTGCACGGATAAATACCATAATTGGCTGGAACAGAGGCATAGCGCACTGTGGGTCTCTTCTTCAACAGAAATTTTCCCAAATTAATTCAAATTACTTTTGTTTTCGCATGGGATTGATTTATCGGCTTCTCTTAGTCTCTTCTATCCACTCCTTTCATGCTTGAACTTGGGAATTGCTTTCGGTTAACTTCTTGAACTCAATTTAACTCCGAATTTGACCGGCAATGATTAATTTTGGGGGAATTTACTTCTGGATTCGTTCTTATTCATTTTTAACCTGCAAAAAGCGTAAAATTCACTAGAAACAAACATACTATCCTATTTCATGATTACAACTGAAATTTTAACAATTTAGGATAATTATATTCAAATTCATGCATATTAAGCTATTTAAATATGTATAAAAATGCAATATTTTGGCTTAATCAGAGTAGTAAATCTAGACTGTTAAACTAGAATTATATGGCACAAATTTTAATGTTTTCCTCGGGCGTTGGCTCGGATTCATTCACAGATAAACTATTTGTCGAAATCTAAACTGTTTAATTATGAATCTCATAATTCAAATTTAGATCTGTTGAGCTAAAGGCTCTTGGGCAATCAAATTCTGATAGGGCGTTGATACACTATTTTTTTTTTCATATTTTGTTTACCTTTTTCAATGTCATCTTTCTGGATTTGTTTAAACAACTTACGGTGGTCTTGGTTGCAATGTCATCTTTGTGATTTTTGGATTTCTAAACTTTGATCTAGGCATTTCATATGGACAACACCAATACTAAGATTGGATAAACTATGTATAAATTCATGGAAAATCTTTCTATAAAACTGCAATTTTAATAGAATTCCAATTTTTTTTTACCAAAACACACCCTAAAGTAAATCAAATATATATATTTAAGTAGTTGTAGTTGTAATACATTTAGGATTTGAGTTTAATTATTATTTTAGTGTTAGTCATAACAGGTTTAGGATTGGTAATCTAAATTAAGGATTATATCGATTCATTAGGAATTAAGAATTCAAGTCTAGGTTGGATTAGTATTAGTATGAGTTTTGAGCTCTATAAATAGCATGGGACGCCATTGGGAAAAGCAGTTTCCTGGGCAATTGAAATATTAGTTTTCGAGAATTGGAATCGTAAGGTCAACAATTTTGAGTAAATAAATTGAAGCCTACAATAATGATGATAATAAATAAAGACAAGCACACACACATGAGAGAGATGCGATTTTTGGTAGGGTGGTTCCCCTGGCCTATAAGCAATTGGTTCTGTGTACGTCCACCCCTTGGTAATTGTGTTGGTAATTTTATTGATAACGATGATGGTGGTTACAAGACAGAGAGAGAGTATGATAGGTAGACTTTGGTAGGTTCTTCCATGGTTCTTTATTGATTGATAGCTAGTTCCTTTCATAGATACAAGGAACTAGCTTTACAAGTTGTTAAATGGTGATAAGGGCCACTACCCATGATTTGGGTGAGTGGGAGAAAATGGTGGGAAGTGGGTTGTTGGTTTATTGATGATAACAGTCTTTTTCGCGATTTATTCTGGTGTAGACAAGTGTCCTGTGTTTGTTACTAATCTCGTGAGATAAAGTCCAAGGAGCTCGGCACACTTGGAGGAGCTCGGACACTTAGGGGAGCTTGGACTCTTGATATTATTTGGCCCTTCAGGAATTATTAGCATCATTATGCTTGTTCTACTTTTCACTTCTCTTCTTGTTTGTTTTTCTATTTCTTTGCTTCTTGCGCAACCTGTAGTGGATCTCCATTGCACAATTTACATCAATATATATATATATATATGTATTTGGAAAGAGAGAAAGATAAGTCACTTCCTTGTTAGGACTACTAGAAGTGGGAAATGCAAGTGGAAGGTGAGGGCCAATGCAACTGGAGCTAAAGCTTTTCAGCAATCAAATTTAGATTTGTTGTTGGATGTTTGCTCGTATGAATACTAATTTGCTTCAAACAGATAGTTGATTTTGTTTAGGTTCTTTCTGATACATTAAGTTATTGTTCGATCTATAATATTATATATATATATGGCCCTCACGATTTCTAAACTTTTGATCTTGGCCTTTTTGTAGGGATGACACAAACTAAGATTGCATAAGGTACATATAAATACATGGAAAATTCACCTGTTGATGTTTTAAGAACATGGAGATCAGCTATTCCACCAGTACTGTCACCTTTGCTGTTGACCAAATCTCTAATTTCCTTCGCAACCATGACTCGATTTCCCCTCGTCGTGTACTACGGATCGATGTGAGGGTTCAATTTGCAGCTTCTATCACCCGATTAGAACACTACCTAATTCATGGACTTGCCAAAATCCGATTCTTGAAAAATGGTTGGTTGCTCATGTCGCAAGGTGAAGGAGAAATCTTCGTTTTCAACCCTATGACAAATAAAATAATTGATCTTCCAAATTTACCTGAGGACTATTATGATTTCACAACTATTTCATTTTCATCCCTTCCAACTTCAACGGACTGCACGGTTTTTGGTGTTATATTTTCCTCTGATACTTCCATTTATTTTCGTTTTATTCGTCGTGGTGAAGATGCATGGAAAGAATGCACAGTAAAGAACAACATAGAGTTTATCGGGTCTCTCGGTAATCCAGTTTTTCACAATGGGGTTTTCTACTACTTGGATACAAAGGGGATTTTGGGTACTTTTGACCCACACAAGAAGGTGGTGAAGATGGTTGGACTGTTCTTGAGAAGCCAAAACAACCTTGTAATTCCATTCACAGAAACTACTTGTTCGAGTGTGATGGGGAATTAATATCTGTGTTTGGGGCAATTGGGAAAATGGGCTGAGATTTTCAAGCTTGACGCTCCTACGATGACTTGGAGAAAACTAGAGAGCTTAAGAGATAAAATGTTGTTTGTGAGTCGGACTGCATCTTTCTCAGCAACAAATTCCAAACAAGAAGTTACGGGAATGGAGAACAAGATATATTTCCCCAGGTTTAATGGGAAGAATGGCGTATTTTACTCTCTTAACATGTGCAAGTTTCATACTTTGGGAACGGGTTACAATAGTTATGACTTCTATGGCACAACATTAAAGCTTCTTTGCATTTGGATCAATCCCAGCTTTGACACATTTGATGATGAAGAGTTCCACTGGTAGTGCATTGAACGAATGTTGCAGCTTTGACACATTAAGCGTTACATTGGCAGTGCATTGAACGAATGTTGAGGTTCTATAAACTTGACATAGGAAATTGAAGGTCAGCTTTATCCACTTGCATTAATTAGCTATGTAAGACTCAAAATAGATTGAATGCTTGGACAATTGTGGACTCTTAACGAATTTAGTTATGCAATTTATAGTTTATTTATGTCTCTTAATCATTGTATTGATGCTAAAAGTTTTGTATGTGATTGGTTCCAAATTTCTAGTGCGTGTGTTTTGTGCTCACTTGTTACAATATTAGTGCCCACCTAATTTTCTTCTAAACTGGAAAAAGGGAACAGTTTTTCTCTTTATTACTATAAAAGATCAGGCTTAGAAAATAAGATCGTCTTTCAGATTGGGATTGTTAGCTTTCTAGGAATTTAACTTGAGCTTTAGAATTCCAATATCGAAACTGCAATTGGGTCTCTAAAATATGAAAAACACGATGGAAAGAAATAAAGAAGTTCTAAAATGTACAAGTGGGAATTTATAAGCTCTTATGTTGGCTCATCGAGTTTTAGTTTGGTCAAATGGTAGACCACTGTAAGCTTTGGTGAAGGTTGATTCCACATATATTTGAACAACCAATTAGAGCGTGATTGATGGCCAGCATTGAATTGGGGTGGAAAAACACCTATTAGGAAATTCAATTCCATGGAATATGCATATAAGGTGTTTGGTTGCATTTATTTTTGTAGAAAATATACAACGACATTTTCCAACTTTTGGGCTTGATTGCACACCTTTTCACCTATGTTTGAACTTTTTCCCTTTTAGAGGGTTTCCACCTTACCTAGAATTCGAAAGACGAAGGGTCGGATTTCATTTATATATAGTACAGAAGTTCTCTAATCTGTGAGCTGAAAACCGGTCTACCCTGCCAACTGTTTTATGTATCTATGCTCCCTAATTTTGCATATTTCTCAAGAAATGCTTGAGACGTATTGTACCACAAATTGTTACCAGTTTGTTAACATATTTTACCTCTCTAATCATCGATTCATGTATGGTCCACACCTGAGCTAGTTGAAAGCAAGACATTTATCATTTTAAGCCAAAAAGGGAAAATACCCCAGAATCTTATTAGATCAAACAAGACAAGATACAGCCATTATAGAAGGAATTCCCTGCCTATCAGTATTCAGGATACCAATATCTATACCAAAAACTATTGTATTTATGGAAATTATAGTTAGTTAAAGAAATTTGGAACTGAAACAGACCTAGCTCCCCTGCTACACCCAAAGTTAGCTAAAAAAATCCAGCAGCACAACTCTCTTTGTAAACATGATAAACCCGACTATTCGTAAGCATAATCAAATCTCTAAACTTTTTGACAAAATAAGTAACCCTCCACGGACACTTATCACTATAAAACAACATAACCAAAGCTTTGGAGTCTGACTCAACATAAATATTCTTCACATTATTAACTGTAACAGTCCATGTCAGCGCCAAAATCGTAAGAATCTGTTGAAGCCCAAAGCAATTGGCCATTACTATCCCGTAACATAGCACAACCACCACCACCACTAATACCCGGATTTCCCTTTGCACATCCATCACAATTCAATTTAAACCCATTCTCAGCCGGTTTATGCCATTTAGTAACAATCCACTGTTTCCTTTTCAAAGGATTAACTTTCAAACCGAAATCATAAATATCAACTGGTCATCCTTCTGAGCTCTCTTCAACTGACATAGGGATAGTAACGCTTTAATCGAGCTCTGCTCATTAGAAATAACCCACCAAACATTATCAATATTCTGTTCATATTTACCTCTATTACGACGCTTCCATAACTGACAACAAATGCTAGTAGAAACAGCAATAAGAGCAGCTTTATGAAAAGGAGGATTCAACTTTGAGAGATACTAATAATTTAATTTCAGAACAAGCAAATTTATATCTTGAATTTGGTTTAAAACAGACTGCGGAAGAAGCTGTCTAGCAGCAGCCACTTTATCCCCATCCCCTTAAAAGAACTCTTTTTCAGTCAGATCTTTTAAGCTCTTGTTTATTAACCACCCACCTGATATGCCTCTCCGCTGTATCTTTAATACACGCAAGTCTGCTCCACGTATGGGAAGAAGCGGATCTGCCTTCGCAGTCAGTATTGTTCTATCCTAATATACTTCCTCCTAATGAACCTGGCCCATAAAGAATTAGAAGAACGAATAGACCACCACAAGTTCATACTATATGCTTGCACAATATCAACCAAACTTTTAACATGCAAACCCCTGCTAACTTTTTATCGATCTTAATCATCAAATCAGAAAAATCTTCCTTCTTCTTCCGTCCACTAAATAGCAAACACCCCAGATACTTAAACAGGAGAGATTTCGTAGTGAAACCCATTCTCTGAGCAATAATGAGGCATCTATTATCAGACACCATTGAGCTCTCTTCATAAGCTGATAGAAATTCATCATATTAACTACGGCACTATGAGTTCCATTTGTAAAAATCATCAAGTCAACTGCGAAAGCCAAACGTGAGATAGGGTCGTGTCACACCCTTGAGGAGTAGAAAATGGAATGATTTTATTTGTCACCACTCACCAGCAACCAATTCAACCCTCGACTCATGACCTCAAGCTGCAATAATAAATAGAAAAAAGGGATTGAACATCTACTTTATTTGGAGTTGTAAGTACATAATATCTGTAGTTTTTCGTCTTGTACTAACCTTTTTCTCTCTTTGTACCAAAAATCTACTTTATTTGGAGTGGCATATATATATATATATATATCTATATATATATGCAATGCACTATTTGCCTTCTTGCTTAAACAAAAAAAGTGGTAAGCATTGTGGTCTTGCTCAAGGGATGCCTTTTCTAAACTCTTTCTTCTTTATGACTTTTAACTCCTAATATAATATGCGCAATGCAAATAAGCTGATCTAGTGAACTATGCCTTCACAGGTGGGTTTTTCTTATACTTTTCTGATAAGGGAGTTTCAGATCTGTATAATATCAGTGTAAATCAAATTTACTCTCTTTTTTTCTTAGGGCAGGTTTGATTGGTTTACAGAAACAAGATTTGAATTCCTTAGAATTGTTCTACATGGGGAAAATCCCCATTGAGAAGTTCAATTTCTCCTATAGTGGAGGTGGTTTTTAAGTTGCATGAGAACAAGATCAAATTGGGTTAAACAAGTTGTACGAATAAAATTGATTCCATTAAAGAGTAATGTTTTCAAACACCACTAGAGGTGGAAAATATGAATTTTGAGCATTTACCAGGGAACATAAGTGTAATCAAACCAGGGGCGGAGGGATGAAGGGGCGAGGTGGGGCGCTTTAAAATTTATTTTTTTTAGTATTGGGTGTTTTGTGCAAGAAAGGAAAGAATAGGGGCCAACATGTAATTATGGTGGAGGGTGCTTTGTGAGATTAATGTTATAAGATGAAGGTGTGGTGGTGTAATTTGGGGCGGTGTCCTGTGCGCGGGGGTTTTTTTATTTGTAAAATTGAAAACTTATGCGGAGGGTGCCATGTGTTATTAACGTTAATAGTTGGAGGTTTTAGTTTGTATTTTATATAAGGTTAAGTTTTTAGGTTTGAAACAAGCAGGCAGCAGCAAACAAGCAGCAGCAACCGTTTTCTTCTTTTCTCTCCATTTTTATTCTTCATTTACTTTGCAAGCAGCTGTTTGTAGTTCCGTTCATTTTTTTTTTTTGCAAGCACCAAGCAGCAGGCGTCCATCTCTTCTCTCCATTTTTATTCTTCATTTACTTTGGTATTTGACTATTTGAGGTTAGATTTCTTTTCTATAATTTTATACATAATGTTTTAAAATTTTGAATATTAAGAATTTATTTATTGATGTTGATTATTCTAGACTTTCTAGTATATATTTGATTATTGATGTTAAAATTTTGAATATTAAATTTGATTATTGATGTTGATTTGCTTATTAAATTTTAATTTGATTATTGAAGTTAATTTGTTTATTAGATTGTTATTTAATAAATTGATATTTAGATTAATATATGTGTTTGTTAGTTATAACTTATAATAGGTTGAATATTGAGTTGATTGATTAATATTTAGATTAATATATGTGTTTGTTGGTTATAGTAGATTAAGTATTTTAATATAATATTTTAATTTTGGCTTTATTATTGTATATGCAAAAAAAATTTTGTTAGTGTGATAGTTTGGCCCCACCTGAACCAAAATCCTGGCTCCGCCGCTGAATCAAACACACCCATTCTACATCAGTTTTCCTAACACATGCAATTTTCTAGCCTGATATTGGGTATAGCCGTGTAGGCTAGGTTGACATTACCAGGAACTTTCAGGTTGAGCTGAGGCAAGCTCACTCTTTAACTTGAAAGCATGGCAACTAAAGTCTACTTGAGGCAAGATACATGTATGAATCCTGGTTATTTACTTTCGCGCATGCATTATGCAATGCCGCATGTTAATTGAAGCTTTTAATCCTGCAGCTACTGTTTCTTGATGAGAAGGTGCCCAAGCTGAACAATGGTCGTATAAAAGTATAAAGTACATCAATAGGAAAATAAAAATAAAACGTGAAGAGCCGACTTCCAGTACTCGTTTGAAAGCTTCCAAAGTTGTAGATACACACCATACTGACATATGTTGCTCTGTATGAATCCCCTGTTGCACAATAACTAGACCATCCGCAAATGCAAGAACAAGTGATTATGAGATTTAGTAGCCTTCCTACGCATAATGTAGAAATGTATACCACTAAAGAAGGGATTCCGGCAATTAAAGGAGTTTAATAGCCTATTTTAACTGAAGGCCGAACATGCTGAAGTCAAGGATGCAAAGTTTATCTTTATAATTTTCAAGGTAAATCTCAGGGTACGTATTATTTCTTTGTAAAAAACTTATACTTGATTTTCGATGGCATTCAATCAATCTAAGTGGGAGAGAAAGCCCACACTTGTCATGTTTTGAAGAAGAAGTGGCAAGCTCGATCTTGTACTTCAGATAATCAAACGGGTTTCTTTCTTAATTATTTCTATTCTCTCTCTCTCTCTCTCTGTAGTTATGGTCATTAACTTCAGAGCATGTCAACAAAATCTACTTGAGGCCAGGCGCATAAATCCTGGTTATTTACTTTGTCACACACTAATGTTAGTCAAAGCTCTAACCCTGCAGTTACTTTCTCTTGATTATGAAGGTGCCCAAGCTGAACAATCAAAGCCATCAAGGGCTATCAGGCTACGTAAATGGTTTAACAATTTGTGGCTTGGGTTAATACTAGTGACGCAGGTTCATTTCTCTTTCGTTTTTATTTGAATTAACAATATCACCCCCTTTTCCCTTTTCTCTTTTGCGTTCGGAATTTGCATAATTATCCCTCTTTCCTGAAACTCTGGGTTTGACTTAGACTTTCCTTTGGAAAAACACACTGCAGTACTTTGCAGAGTAATCCCTTATTTCCAGTTTTTCTTTCTTGTACCTTCTTTTTTTATATTTGCCCCACACAATGTGTACAAGTGATATGAAGTCAGTCAGTGGCTATATTTCTCTCTGTGTAGCAGATTCAAAACAGTACCAGAATTAAGGGTAAATCCATGAAGATAGTCATAATCTCTCTATGCTTCCCCACTTATATATCGAAAATGCACCACATATTCATCAAAATCAAACATTTCTATAATTGAAATT